>JBBBDQ010001723.1:62500-92500 GCA_037127315.1 Ascarosepion bandense | reverse complement strand
ATATGTGTGTGTGTATGTGTGTACGGAAATGAATTTATATATATATATATATATATTAAAAACAATACAAAAATACATCTTTAACAGTCAAATATGAAGAGAACAGTACCTAAAACAACTTCCCTTTAAAGTGGCTAAAAAATGACCGAAAGTGCTTGGTACAATGAAAGACGCGGACAATTTTTGCGCACACACAATCCCATCAAACGGAAAAATGTCAGAATCCTAGAAAAAATTAATATAAATATTAAAAAAATATATTTTTGTCTGTCATATTCAGCGAAACATGTTTGAAAGAAAGTTTGATACCCAAATACACAATATATATATATATATGTGGGTGTGTGTGTGTGTGTGTGTATCTTTTTAATATATTTCTATATATGTATCTACCTAATATATATATATATATATATATATATATATATATATATGCATCTATCCAATATATATTTAAACATATATCTATGTATTTATCTAAACCAATACCTCCCAACCACTTCCTTTACTAGAAGTAACCACTGGGCTTAGAATTTTTCCTCATTCTCCGTTTATAAGGGATTAAAAAAGGCATCTCTTAAAATGACTTGTATAACCTTCCCTTTCTCTCCGCCCATGTACCTGTCATTGCACCTGCTTTCTCAGTTTTCTATTGTTCCTTTCTAACTAGCTTGTACTCCTCACTCTTTTCTAATTAATCTTTCTACATTTATGTAACCCCCTGCACATCAGTGGCGTTTCTGCCTTGCTCGGGGTGAAATGATTAAAAAAAAAAAAAAAAAAAAAAAATATCTATGTATTTATCTAAACCAATACCTCCCAACCACTTCCTTTACTAGAAGTAACCACTGGGCTTAGAATTTTTCCTCATTCTCCGTTTATAAGGGATTAAAAAAGGCATCTCTTAAAATGACTATTTCACCGTTAAGTTTTATCTGAATTTATAGATAAATATATATGTTTAAATAAATATATGTTGATAATTTTTTTCAAATATTTTCGACCCTCTCCTTCAATATGAAAATATGTTATAGCATAAAATATTTTGTTTGTTACATTTCTGCATATTTTTTTCAGATTTTCAATCCCAATCTGTCCTATTATTTAACCCATAACTGGAGAGAAGAGACGGATTAATACCTTTCCCAAGGGGATTTGCGCGTAAGTGAATGCAAGGTTCCCCGATTTCTCGTTCCGAGCCGATATCCACTGCGCCACAACGCACATCCACTATATATATAGGGGTACGTGTATGTGTGTGTGCGCATATATATATATATATATATATATATATATATCGGATGTCTGTGAAATATATATTAGCCATTGTAATAATCTAAAATCTTTTCTAAATTATATTACTCTGTTGCATTAAATAAATGAATTTAATATTGAGTTCATTTGAGTTCGTCTCTATCGGAATTTACCTGGATAGTGTACCAAATGTGCTACGTTATATATATATATATATATATATATATATATATATATATATATATATATATAGGTTCCATTGAAAATGACAGACAAGTTAGGTTTTTATATAATTTTTCACGTGTTCGTACAATTTTTTCTTTTCGGAACTTAAATCATAAGAAATATTTAAAGCTTTTGTACATTCGAATGATTTCGGCCATACTGTTAGCCATTGTCAAGAATTAATTTTGTTTTTCTCAAAAATAAACATGTTTAAAGTTTATGCATAATGAGTTCTGTGTATGTTAAGTTCCGAACACTGTAAGCACATTGTTATCGTGTTCATTATGGATGTTATTAAGTATAGGATTTCTGTTATTAGTTATGGCTCTATTATTATTAATCTTCTTTTGCATGTGGATGATGCTATTATGTATGAATTATCAACAAGCATATCACGGATAGATTCTTGAAGATCTCGATATGTGTTTAAATGAGATTGGATGGAACTGTTGTGGAAGAGGCGTAAGGTTAGTCTTCTGGTCAATTTTCGTCGAATATACGAAAGCTTTGGACAATTCTTATGTAATTTGAGTTCCGCAAAAAAAAAATTACGAACACACACACACACACACACACCTGTGTATACATGTATATAACGTGACATATATATATATATATATATATATATATATAAGTATATACATATACATATATATATATATATAAGTATACACACACGCATATATGTAGATTTATATAAAAATATATGCACATATATATGAAATTTATTTATACATGCATATATACAAGTATATACACGCGCATGCATACGTTATATATACATATATATAGGTATACACGCGCGTATATACATTTATATATGCATACAAATAATAAATATATAAAATTATTATTTATACCTATATATGAAATATATATACATACGTATATATATAAGCACACACACACACACACACACACACACACATATCTGAACCCTCGATAATTGCGGCTAATGGGTATATCGTTAACTATAAAAAAAAAATCAGTTTTCATTTACTAAGGTTAAAATGAAGAATCTTTATCACACTAATCTAGTATTATGTATGCGCTAATCAAATTTTGGTACTCGAAAACACATTAATCGAGGAATGTTATATCTATAATAACACCATAACTTGACAAGACGCCAGAAATGTTGAAATGAAATAGCTACTTAGTGCTGATTTTATGACATACTTTTGTTATAAATTTTGAACAATGTTTATTTGTTCTAATGTTTATTGAGCACATTTTTAAGAATAATGTTTGTGTTTTAGTAGTGATATCCGAATTTTATTCCATCCATACCAATTGCATAATGATATATATATATATATATATATAGGAAAGAATATGAAAAAGTTTTGAATTTAAAAATGTATTTTGGACAGTATTTGTTTATTATTATTATTATTATTATTATTATTATTAATAATAATAATAATAATAATAATAATAATAATAATGAACAAATACTGTCCAAAAATACATTTTTAAATTCAAAACTTGTTAATATTCTTTCCTATACATATTAAGACAGTATACGTGGATCCTCACTATGTTATATATATATATATATATATATATATATATATATATATATGTGTGTGTGTGTGCTGTTTAGAAAGACATTTAACAAATATCAGAACTTGAAAAAAATTACAAGACAAACATTAATTATTTAAAAATAAAAAAAATCTTTAACTCATTTATCGAGAAAAGCGTTATTGAAAAAATAGCACAAATAATTACGAATGAAATAGAATTGTTTTTATTTTTGTTTTGTTTTTATCCTTTTATTCTCTCTCTGGTTGTAAAGGCTACGATTGTTATTTATGTACTAATGTTGTGTTTTATTGTGCGCTGAGGTGAATAATGGTCATTTTGTAATTTCTTTTAATTTCTATATATCTCCTTATTTTAATGTAGCACGACACTTATCAGACTAGGCACAATGAGAAAAATTGGGGTTTGCTTCATCCTTCAATATCACTGCCTACCGCGAAAATCAGCATTTGAATTTAGCCTACACGGAAATGTGGCATGATTGGGAATTACGTAACTACTTCAAGAACAGGACAAAAAATAAAACAGACATTGCATTCTGGGCGATCATTCTTTTGAAATTAAACTTGTTGAGGACCTATTTTCATATTATCTGATCATAAAGAAACATCAACATCAGTCTTTGTTTTGCGTAAAAATCATTACCTGCCTCTTCTTGTATTTACAATCCTCACTCAACTATATCTGGTTGTATCATATCTGTGATATCTACTTAGTTATACGATACCAGATGATGCCATATTTCGTTTTACTTTTCTTTTTTGTTTTATTTTGTTATTTAGTATGGATAGATAATTATTAAATAGGATTGAGTAAAACATAGGGCCACAAATGGAATGAATATAGTGTGACATTTGTTTCCAATATGGAATCATATCACTAGTAGTAGAGGAAATGACGCAACTGGTTCAGGCCCTAAAATATATATTATTTCATTGTGGAATAGCAGCCGGTAGTGATGTAAAGAGTTAAATCCTCATTGAATCTCTCACTATACCAGATAGCCTAAACTTAGTGTGTGCACACACATTTATATATATATATATATATATATATATATATATATATACATACACACACAGACTATATATATATGTATATATTATGAGAGAGCCTAACAACGAGAAGAAACAAAAGAACATTTTTAAACTTATCTTCCCGACTCTGAGTTTCGCAGTTGTGGTATCCGTTCGTAAGAGCGTTTGAGGGTTTAGTAAAATTGTATTTGTTTGTATCTTTAAAAAAAAGTGTTAAAAAGTGTTATTTAATTTTTTCATAACAGGAAAAAGTCGATTAAATAAAAATTACCAAAGACTTACAACCACAAACAGGTCATTTTTTACGTTTTTTTAATTTCTTGAAAGTATATATATATATATATATATATATATATATTATTGAACAATGTATATATACATATCTATATATATATATATGTATATAAACAATTTTACTATCTAACATCCTGTGGAACGGTTAGTTTTACTTTATTTAAAAGATTTTTTTTTTTTAGTTTTTATTTATTACCTGTTAATACTCCACTTCTTAATATTCAGTACTTTACTTCCAAAAACTGTTTGTCTTAAAAGTTTAATCTTACAGAAATACACTTTTTGACTGATAGTCTTTGTCATTCTTTCTCACACACACACACACACACACACACACATATATATATATATATATATATATATGTGTGTATATATATGTATATAAGGACAAATGCAAAATTTATCTTAGATGACGTGTTTTGTCTTCATTCAAATTTTCGTTTTTCAGATAAACTTTAGTTAATTAGTTAAATTATATATATATATATACAAAGTGAGGGTAGAAAAAGTGAAGAACACAGAGAAGCAGAGGAACATTTCAGAATAATATATATTAAGGCAGCAATCATTCATCTGATAAAGGTTGATTTAAAAGAAGTAACAAGTTCTGCTTGTTCAGCTTTTTGTTGTGTTTTTCTGCTTCTCCTTCTTCTTCTTCATGTGCCGTGCCCCTTCAGGACGGAGGCGATCTTGGACTTCCACTTGGTCTTATGTCGCTCTCAGTAATTTTCTTCTTGGTATCTCTTCCAACACCTCATCGTTGCACAGTTGGTCTGTCCGAGTGTTTTTACAATTTTTGAATTAGGTGATGTTATGTATTGGGATGAAAATTGTCTCTAAAAGTTCATTGTTTTATTGTCGTTTGTTCAAGTACATTCCACTGTCATTTGTCATTTTCAGGAACCAATATATATATATATATATATATACAAATCTGAAAATCTAATTTTTGCGTAGGTACTGAAGAATTATCAATCTCACTGATGTTCCAAATTTGACAAACTGACAAAACATCAGATTTTCGAGGGATTGTATTGTATATAGGGATATGCGTTGTGGTGCAGTGAATATCGGCTCGGAACGATAAATCGGGGAGCTAAGTTCGAATTCTAGTTGGATTTCTTGTATTCACTTACGCGCAAATACCCTTGGGATAGGTATTAATCCGTCTCTGCCCTCCAGTTATGGGTTAAATAACAGGACAGATTGGATTCTATAGCTTTGGCTGCAACTAGTCTACCGCAGAAAGTAATGGCAACCTACTACGGGATAATCTTCAGTCATGTATCTTTTGAGACATGATCACCCAAGCGTGTATTACGGATGGCACTTAACTAATTGACTGTATTGTATATATCTATAAATGAAAATGTTTTCAGCCATGGAAGTATGTTTGTAAAGTTAGAGTGCAAGATAAAATTAACCCAAATAGTCATCATTACAAGATATGAACATTTAAGCTCATCCAAGTCTATTGAACAGGTGAAGAGGCTCATCCCTTGTTCCCTGCTTAGGATGTGGTTTCCGGTTTTCTCTTTTCCAATCTTGTCACTCTTACGTAGCCCCCTTTACATTAGTGGCGTTACCGCCTTGCTCCGGGTGATATGATTAAAAAAAAATCTACCTACTTGTTGATGGCCGAATCTTTACAAATTGAACAAAATACTTGCCGTGCCTCTACCCACAAATCAACCGACTAAATTTTAAAAAATTGAATAAAATTAGTGATACTTTCACTGAATTTAACGACAACTTTAGAAGAAAAGCATTCACAGTAACTTCAACGGAGTTTATAAATTTTCGAAGAATGCATCGGACTGTTGGGACGGTAGTCACTTTTGCCGCAATCAGAAGCCAGATATTTCAGTTTCTTTGTTGCGTTGTTTTCGATACTTTTGATGTCGCATATACAAAGTGTTCAATGTTGAAATGCTTTGGCTTCACATCCTATCATTTACGTTTAAACATTTGAAGACGCTTGGAAAGTGGGCAAGCAGCAATATAGTCAGTTGATTCGAAAAAGGGTTACAAGTGTCTATATATATATATATATATATATTAAAAAAGGATTATTTGCTCTGTAATATTTTATTACATGGAGCTCTCTTCCTGTATCATTTTTTAATATTAAAATAAATTTTTAATATTAATTAGGATCGGGTTTTTTGGAATTTACCTTCCTGCTTTTTTCCCTTGGATTGAAGTATCTGAATTAATATATATATATATATATATATATATATATATATATATAACTTATTTCTAAATGGAACTTTGTGTGTCTGTGTCTCTTACCTATAGACCCCGAAACGGCTGAATCAATTTTCTTGAAAATTTACACAGTTGTACTATAAGCGCCTGCGAGTGTTCTTAGCTAGGTTTTGTGTCAAGGTACCCCCGATAAATATTGAAAATCGATAATTGAAAAATTCGGGTTATAGAAGGAGTGGTCCGATTTTAATCAAATTTGATACACTCATAGACAAAAACATAAGAAACGATATTCAGAAGTTTCAAGGTTGCAGTTCTTACAATAGTGCAGAAAATCGATAATATATATATACATATATATATATATATATATATATATATATATAAAAGGCAAGGTGTTTGTGTGTGTGTCTGTTTATCTGCCTGTACGTGTGTATTTTTTCAGCCCTTTTATTTTAGTTTTTGCTTCGGGTTTGGATCTAAGTAGGTATAATTGTAGTTCTTAGTCTCAGCCATGATACCATTTACTCAGAGGACTTATTTAACCTTCAAAATTCAGTTTTCGACGAAAAAAGCTTGTTTGATATCGATAGCAGGAAATCAAAATTTGACTTACATCCATTCATTTTTTTTTTTCGGTCTACGGTTTCGCTTTAACTGGAGACATCTATTGAGTCTGAGCTCCAGGACCATGGATTAATTTTAAAGCTTTCATTACACCCGAGCAACGCCGGGCTATACTGCTAATATTTATATATATATATATATATATATATATATATCAAAAACAGAAATAGGGTCGTTCCAACGAGAGAAATTGGTATGGAATAAAAAGTGTGAGAGGCCGTGAATGTTTTGTTTAAAATGTATATTTATTATTGTTGTTATTATACATGTTTAACATGTTATTATACATGTTAAGTGTTCATAATGGTATTTGTGACGTTACACATGTTTCGAATCTAAAGTTGACTCTCTTCAGGCGAATAAACTTGTTACTTCACGTATCGTGATCCGTTGCGAGACCGTAATATATATATATATATATATATATATATATTTGTCATAGGCGGAAACCTTTGAAGTAGATTTCTGCTAAAGAATTTTCATTTCTTTATTTAATCTTTTGCATTATTTGAACATTCGCGCCAAAAATATATACGAAATGTTCGTGGGGATCAAGTGACAACACGTTCCAAACATGTCCAGGCTTCGTTAGAATAATCTTACTGATATTAAATTATTTTTCTTTATTTCTCTTGTTTTTCTTCTCCGTTTTCTTCTTTGCTACTTCTTCATTTTTCTTCTTTATTTTCTTTCTTTTCTCTTTCTGTTTTTTGTTTTTCATTCTTTTTCTTTTTTTTCCTTTTTTCTTACTTGTCTTCATTTTCTTATCCTTTTTTTTTTTTTGCTTTTTCTTCTTCTTCCTTTGCCTTTACTTCTTCCTTTCCTTTTTCTTTTTTCTTTTTTTCTTTTTTCGTTTTTCGTTTTTTCTTTTTCCTTTTCTTCTCCTTCTTGCTTCTTTTCTTATTATTATATAGTTTTTCGAACACTTATTAGATTCCAATAATAATATTGATTACATAATAAATCAATAAGGAACACGAAATTTCAAACCGAAATTATTATCGAGTCATTTTAGAAGAATTGCAAAGCATAATGACACGACTCAGGTAGAGATCAGATTCATAATAAACTTTTATTTTTACTATGATACTGAATTAGAAAAAAAAATTAATTTATTTTCTAGAAAATATATTATTTTTTCACTCGCTCTGTCTAACTCTCCCACTTCTTTCTTTTTAAATACACGAGATGTATATGTGTATTTAAGTACATATATATATATATATATATATATATATATATATATTTCTGATCGGTTATATTTGTTTTTAAGTATTGTAATATCGATATATTAACATATAAACTGTTATATAAATCCAGGTAAAAAGTACCCAAGGTTTTACGATTTTGACTTCCCTGGCATTTATTTTTTTATAAACAGTGCTCAATACAATAAATATTGTAGAGCATAATATAATCATATAATTATGAATTAAAAGTACATTGCAACACGGAAATTTCTATGTTTCGAGATAGAATCTCGTCATCAGGCAATTTTGAAAGTTGGTTGTGAAAATGATTTATATTTAAATACAAATTTTGTATTTAAATGTTATCATTTTCACGGCCAACATCAAACATTGCCTGATGATGAGATTCTATCTCGAAACATAGAAATTTCCGTGTCGCAATGTACTTTTAATTCATGATTATATATATATATATATATATATTGAATAGAAAGGAGGACATATTTCTCCATTTAGTTGACGTTTTGAATGATTTATGGAGAACCTGACGTTTTGAAAATGTAACTGAGGTTGACAGAAGTTGCTTGATGATTACAACATGAATGCCTTTTATATAATATTTTAACTCCCGAGTCATATTTAAAATTTAATAAAATATTCTAAACCGTAATATTTTATTGCATTTTAGCTACATTGGAAGGTAGACTTAGTTAGGAAGACTTTTGTTTAGAAAATGTTAAAAAATTACCAATAGACTTTTAAATTTATATAGATAACTCTCTTACTGTCTGAGAGGTCCGTATTTACAAAAATCGTGATGTATTATTTTTTTTAATCATTTCACTCTAAGCCAGGTGGGACCGCCACTAGTGCGCACTGGGGTTACAATGAGAAAAAAGACTGGGTACAGAAGGTATTGAAGGAGGGAAAAATTAAAGATGAACGGGACTTGAGAAGATAGAAGATGGTGTTTGACACTGCATTTAATGTTTTTGAGATTGTAGATCTCAGGGAAGAAAGAAAACGGAAGGGAATTCAGCAGGCAGGAAGTGCGAGAAAAGAAACTATTCGAGAAGAAGTGTCTGTTACATTTAATGTATATTTAGGTAACAAAATTTCACTCAGACAGATTCTGTTAAATTCAACCGAAAATGTCTTTCGGTTTAAAATTCTTAACTATTTTTTTTCTAATTTTCGAAGGAGATATACATCGGAAGAAAAAAATGGTCATAAACTCTCCAAAGTCTTTTTTTTTTGTTGTTGTTTTATTCAAGTAATTCCAATGATCTCGATCATTATCAAGAACTGGACATTATCAGTATGGTAGACAATATTTTGTTGACTACATCCTGAGAATTTTAAAACTCTAAAATTCAAATTAATCCAAATATAAGCGTAACGTATAAGTGGCGTCATGTATAAAAATGGAGCGAAACGGCACCCAGAAAAATGTATCCATATTTATACATATTATATTTTTTTATCAATTGATTAAATATTTCATTTGCATTTCCGTGTTGTTTGATTTTCATTAATCAATTTTATCTTACGTGCATCCGAGAAGTTTCAAAAAGTTAACGGGTTCCAAGCCCACCTGAAAACCGTAAATATTGCTATATATATGTAAGTATATAAAAACTATAATTTGCTTATATGGGCATCAGATGATAATGTATATTCTTACTTATTTGTGCATGTCTAGTGGATATTTGTTTGTTTTCCGCATGTTGACTTGAAAACGTTTTTATGTACATACGTTTTGTTGAAGATAAACATACGTTAAATTCTTTAAGAATGGATTCAATAATGATTGCCGATGTAATATAATGTTTTCAACTTGTGTTTATAGTTGGTAATATTGTTATTGTTAAGCTTTCAAAGTATTTTCTCGTTAAATAATTGTGTTCTTCTTTAATTAGAGCTGCATTAGTAAAATCAAAGTTATGGCCTGTTTTGTTTCTGTGTATTACGAGAGAGTTTAAATGATTGTTCAAACGTAAATCGCTTTTGTGTTTGTAGATACGTGCTTTTAAATCACGCGATGTCTCCCCTACATAAACTTGAAACTTCGGATAAACGCGTCTGATATTGACATGATTACACATGCGCAAAACAGAGAGAGGATATGAGCATTTTAGAAATTAAATTTAATGTTTTTTAATATATTTTGGATAAATAGTCTAGACAATTTCATTGAGCTATTTTTGTTTTAAATTTTTATCATTTTCATTATTAAATGTCTAACATTAAAATAGATAGATGCGCCTCTCGTCCGATTCTCACTCCGCTCTGGTCTTCTAAACAGGAGTAGAGGTCTATCCTTTGTTTCCTGATTAGGATTGGAACTCCGGTTCCTTCTAACTAAAATTAACTTCAGCTCTGTACTCATAACGCTTGCCCTTTCCGACGCTAATTTGACTCCACACAGTAACCCTCTACTTTAAGTGGTTCTTAGGTCTTGTATTGGGTGAACCTGAGTAAAATGTTAATGACTGGGCTAAGAATAGTGAATCGTAAGAACCTGGATGTAAATTTACTGGAAATGATCTAGCAATTTAAGCCCTCTCTATACATTTTCGTATCCGTAATTTTGCTTCTTTTTTAAGTAACATTTTTTAATCAAACTTATTGTTAAACCTTTTACGGTTAGCAACTAATGAAATGAATAGGTTGTTTTGTAAAATAACCCTTTTGTATTCATATAATATTTTATTTAAATTCCTTGAGGTTTCTCCTGTGTATATCTTGTGACAATTATCACTGGTAATAGAGTAAATCCCTCCTTCAAGTTTTAGCTTATTTTGCTTTGTATTAAATCTTTTATTGTTTTAGAAGTAGTTTAACTTCGATATGTCCTGTGAGTGCCAAATTTTCCAAGCCCACCAAAAGAAGATGATACCATATGACCGACATCTTCACTCGTGACCTGAGAGTCAATGCCACCACTAATGACGAGACACTGATTGAGGGATGGTTCTTATCTCTTTCACACGGTTCAATTGGCGCTTGAATGACCGACCGGAAATTTTCTCAGTGATTTCCCTTTCACCTAAGTGGCCTCTTAGCTCTTCTGATTTGAATCCCTTACTCTGCTTGTGCATCGACAGGAGAGGGAGAGAATACCAGCCAGTGACACCACAACAGCAAAGACTCATTAAAGGTTGCTATCAAAAATTAAACACACCTGGTCTAGGCCTACGTCGGGGCTGAGGGCGATTTTTTTAATAAACAGTTATTGATTTTTTTTTCTCTTTAGTAGAACCCGTATACAATTTTTTAAAATTATTTCTATGTATTCAATTAGGAAATTTGAATTTTTATAATAAGTGATAAATCTAAGGTATCTTTTATGATAAGTTATAGATTGGGAAATTATTTTTAATAAGCTTTTCATTTTGTTTATAAAACTGTGTTACTTTATAGAAATCTAATTCTTAGAAATAATTCACTACCTCAAAAATCCACCCTATAAAATAATTATGTTCTATAAAAAACAGGAAAAAAATATTGAAGTATAATTTACCGGAATATAACAGTTATTGATCCTAACAAATACCTTAAATTTATGATTCGTGACAAAAATTATGTAGCACAATGGTAGAGTGCTGGCCTACAGTGTGGGAGGTTGCGGTTTTGATCCCCAGCCCGGTCATACCAAAGACTTTAAAAATGGTATCTCTCTGCTTAGCGCTCATCAACAAAGAGAAGGAGGGTAATTGGAGAAATCCAGGGATAGGAATCACGCCCACCCCTACCGCTATTGAACTATGTAGATGCGACTGTGTATTCTATTCTAATAGTTTCTTTTCTCGTAACTTCTCACCTGTGAAACTTTATTCTGAGATCTTTCTTTCCAGCCGCCTACAATCTTCAAAACTTTTAAACGCAACGCCAATCTTCATCTCCATCTACTATCTCCCCAAAACTTGTTCCTTTACTGGCTTTTCCTCAGTTCTCCTTGCTAAAGTCTTCTTATTCTCTTTCACTTCTTGTAACGCCCTGTGTCTCAGCGGCATTATCACCTTGAAATGATTGAAAAATGTTTGCATTAGAATGGTATATGGTTTTTTTTTTGGCGAGCAAATGAAGGACTTTAATAAAAATGTAACTTAGTTAAAGTTTCGTTCACCACTATTTAAATGAGAAAGTATCCAAATATTCTTATGAGGTAGGAATTAATCATATATAATTAAATAAAGTAAAATTTTCTTCTCGTGCTTATTTTATCAGGTTGAAATTTTTAGATTCTACGATTTCTTACCCAACATCTACAGAATAAATAAAAATGTGTATATTTTATGATCCGAACCCTTCAGGACCTGTGCGATCATGGTTCTTCACAGTTTCCATTGTCTTTTTGCTAACTCTCCTAATCCATGTTCAGTCAAACATTTACACAAGCTCGCTAGGTAACTTATGCGCTGCTCTCCTCTGCCTTCTTTGCCTTCAATATATTGTGTGATTATCAAGTTTTCTATGTCCTTTTTCGCCGTTGTTTGTCATAGATATTTCAACTTCCTGATGTTAAATATGTGTCCTTTTTAAAATAGCTCTCAAAAAGGAAGATGAGCGTCGCCAGCTGAGTTAAATTAACATTTTTTTTCTGGGATTGCAATTTCAGTGAACAATTATATGCAGTGAGCCGAAATGTTCGATC
Organism: Ascarosepion bandense; assembly: GCA_037127315.1. Classification (NCBI taxonomy): domain Eukaryota; kingdom Metazoa; phylum Mollusca; class Cephalopoda; order Sepiida; family Sepiidae; genus Ascarosepion; species Ascarosepion bandense. The sequence goes on along the minus strand of JBBBDQ010001723.1, from coordinate 79,457 downwards.
TGCCAGCCAATTTGTTTACGTATGATGTATGCATACTGCCATACATGCAGATAACACCTGTACCCATACAAGAAAAATATAATAAAATATCTAAAGTACCTTGTAAATCTTGTTTAACAAAACATACCTGTTATATATCACCATAACGTATTATGGTTAAGATTTTATGTAACTTTTCATGTGTTCTTATGATTTTTCTTTTCTTTTGAAAATATCAATTATATAAAAATTGTCCAAAGGTTTTGTTTATCTGAGCGCTTTGTGCTATACTTTCAACCATCTCCGAGGATGGTTTTTATTTTACGTGTAACAGAATATATGTAGAGTTATGTATGTTTGTAGAGTAGTGTGTATTTTTGTAATGTTCCGAACACGGTAAACACAGTCTTAACGTGTTCGTAGTTGGTATTATTGAGAGATGGGTTTTTCTTTTTCTTAATACAGCTTCTATTATTTTTTACCCTTTTTGTTTTGTTTTTTTTTGCATGTGGATGATATGATATTTATGTTGTCAATAAGTATGTTACAGATAAGGTTTATATATATATATATATATATATATATATCATCATCATCCACATCCGTTACACCCAATGGTGTGTAGGGCAGCAACTTTTTGTTTCTGTTTCCTTCACAAATTTTTTTTTATGGGGCAGGGTTGTTACCCCCGCGCCATATAGATATATCATTTCCCCCAACCACGGCAATAAAGTCGCTAGCACGCAAGATGTTAGAGAATGTGCGGGATAAAGCTGAAGAAAAACACTATTAAGGAGAGAGAACAATAAAAGAATAGGAATTAAGAAGACAGTAGATAAAAATTGATATTTCATTTAAATTTTTGAAGATCAAAATTGACTGGGAAGCAAGATACCGGAAGAGAGTTCCACAAGCGATAAGAAACTGTTACCATTAAACTTACAGTTACATCTAGCATTCATTTTGACCTGTCAAATTATAAGACCTTTACGCCAGTCTAGTACTGCGCTTAAAGTAATAGGATATAGGTGCCATAAAGGAAATTCATCAGAGCAATTACCATGAAAGTATTTCTAGAAAAGGGCCTAGGAAGCTACATTACGACGGTGGAAAAGTAACTGTAGCCGAGATGCCAGATCAGGACCCATAACATTTCAGATTCTTTATTGGATTTTATCAACACTCTCTAAATAGACCTGGTGTGGCAGCAGTATTCAAAGCAAGGACAAATAGTAGACTTATATATGTAATACTTAGAAATATTCTCTTTTCTGGACTTAATGAGTGACCAAATAAGTTTGTTGATAACTCGCTCTTTCTGATAAACTTTCAGCTATTAAAAGAACACTTCTACGCATAAAAGAAAAATATAATAAAAAGCCCGAACAAAAGTATCTTTTGTCAGTTTTGTTAAACAAAACCTATTTAAGAGGTTTTTTTGAATGATTGATTCATTTTCCATGGCTTATTAATATTTAGTTTATTTAACGTCGTTTGTTTCTATTTTAGATAATAGTGATTTAGTGATACAGTTCTTACTAATTAACCCAAAGCATAAGGGTCTAAAGGTTAATTCATACATTCTCCAAGAGTATGATCATAAACCTGCCATTACCATGGATGACTCCTAGTGATGAACACACTGCTCCTTCTTCACCTCACGTTTTTAACTGACTTGAAGTAAAGCGACTACATGGCACATTACCAAATCTAGCAATTGCCTCTGCATATCTTCAGTCACTTTCTCATCGATGTGATGTGTTTTCTCTCCGTCTTTTCTACAAATACTTTCGTGGCAACTACTTTGACGAGCTTTTTTCCTTGGTACCCCGACTACGTGATTTTAAACGTGCTACTAGATTGGTATCTAGGTCCCACTCGTTTACTGTTGAAATATCTAGAAACAAACGCCACTTCTTCTTTAACAGGTTTTTTTCTCTTGTTTTCCGTCTGTGGAACTCCCTTCCGTATCTTTGCTTCCCTGATAACTACAATCATCAAAAGGTTAAATGCACCGTCAAGCACCACCTTCTATCTTCTTGAATCCTGTTCATCATGAGTCCTTTCCTTAATCCTCCCTCTACTTAATCGTTTCTTTCACTTTGGCTCCCTAAATCTGTCCCCCCGCGTACTACATGCTTGGGGTGAAATGATTACAAAAAGTAACAACCATTGCACTAAGAAATAATGTGATGGTATCAGCCTGGTCTTATGGCAATCTACTGTACCTTATTGCATCGTATTGCTTTCTTATTGCTATCTTATGGCATCTTATTGCTATCTTATTGCTATCTTATGGCATCTTATTGCTATCTTATTGCTTCTTATTGCTATCTTATTGCTATCTTATTGCTATCTTATGACATCTTATTGCTATCTTATGACATCTTATTGCTATCTTATGACATCTTATTGCTATCTTATTGCTTCTTATTGCTATCTTATTGCTATCTTATTGCTATCTTATGGCATCTTATTGCTATCTTATTGCTATCTTATGGCATCTTATTGCTATCTTATTGCTATCTTATTGCTATCTTATGGCATCTTATGGCATCTTATTGCTATCTTATGGCATCTTATTGCTATCTTATTGCTATCTTATGGCATCTTATTGCTATCTTATTGCTTCTTATTGCTATCTTATTGCTATCTTATGGCATCTTATTGCTATCCTATTGCTTCTTATTGCTATCGTATTGCATTTTATTGCTGTCTTATTGCTATTTTATTGCATCTTATTGCTATATGGTTTGTTTGTGATTATATCTTGTCTGTGTTTTATGAAGAACAAATAAAAAACGTTTATAAAGCTCCATCACAGAATGAGATATTGAAAAAATATAGTATTTCTATTTTTGTGTTGCTTTATTTCATTGGTTAAACAGACACGACGTGAATTACATCACCAACCTTTATTAAAACCATTGTTAATAATTCTAACGCATACTTGACTGCCCCGACCATTGTTGGCATAAAAACGCTCTCAAATCAACCAACAAAAAGCCACCAAGCATAAGTGATGGCTACTAGGCATACACACACTCACATACATATATACACTAACATCCTTTTCCTGCATAGACAAACTAGAATTATGATACTCTTACACATATAATTTATACATACGGATCCTGCTTTACTAATCAAATAAACATGAAGCCTGCTAACCAATGAGGATCAAATAACACAATAATAAAAATAACAGATTTTTTCTTCCATATTTCGTTCTCTAATGAAGCTTTAATCTCGTTCTCTAATGAAGCTTTAATCTCGTTCTCTGATGAATCTTTAATCTCTTCTCTGATGAATCTTTAATCTCTTCTCTGATGAAGCTTTAATCTCGTTCTCTGATGAAGCTTTAATCTCGTTCTCTGATGAAGCTTTAATCTCGTTCTCTGATGAAGCTTTAATCTCGTTCTCTGATGAAGCTTTAATCTCGTTCTCTGATGAAGCTTTAATCTCATTCTGTGATGTAACTTTAATAAAAACAAACCATTTTGGGTTTATAAACGTTTTCCGATTTGTTCTCAGCTTCCGATCTATATTTTATCCTAATTCACACACACACACACACATATATATATATATATATATATATATATATATATATATATATATAAGCATGCGGGGTAGATATAGAAGAATCCAAAGGAGTATCCTGTACATAAAATAGTAGAATAACTCTCTACGAGAGCTCTAAATATATATGTATATAAATAAGGATTCTATTATATATATATATATAAGGATTCTATTTTTATGCGATATTTTTTTATTTTTAATGTTATTTTTAGTGGATACCTGTATTGGAGTAGACGCTCCGTTTATTTTAAGCAATACAGTTTTCTCGAATGTGCAGGCCGAAAATAAACGGAGCGTTTACTCAAATACGGTTATCCAATAAAATAACGTTTAAAGTAATATATATGATAGTTATTTCTTTGTTTTCTTGCTCAGTGTAACAGTTCTGCAATACGACCGGTTATAAATAGATAGATATTATCAACTGCGATCCGATTTGCATAAGGTCGAATATTAAAGTAGACAAGTGTCACCATTGAAGTAAACTCTAGAAATGTTCCAAAAGTAATGCTTTCTATTTGTTTCCTCTCTAGAATACGGGATCTTGAATATGCTAATTACAGAGAAGTAGGAGTAAGGGAGGATGGTCACCGAGGAAGACTAAAAAATAAACAACCAATATTTACCTATCCCAGAAACAAGTCAATGCATTCTATCTGAAATTCTGGTATGAGGAGTAATCATTATTTACATTCGGACTATTGTCCTCATCTTTGTTGTTATTATCACGACGTTTCAAACTTTGTGACCTTCGTCCTCCATTGCGCATATGTCGATTCGAGTAACCTACAGGAACCTCAAAACCTGGGCAGTACTACATATAAGAACTATAAGAGATATCCTTAAACATGGGAAATGGAAAGAAGTCAATTTACTTCTGTAGATTAAATGAAGTGTTCAGTTCGATATTTTCTGTGGGTTACACCTGATGAAGCCCGGAAGGTACAACGGTCAAAACATTGTGATAATAATGATAAAGATTAGAACAATAGTTCGAACATCAATAAATTAAATACTTTTAAAATCTAAATAATAATAATAAAATACTAGCAAGGGTTAAAATGTCATAAAATCTGCTAGCCTAACTGAATTCTTTTCGTTTCCTAGGGAAAAAAACAAATACAAGGCGCACAATGTTATCTAGAGCAAATTTTCAATGACTTAACGCGACTTTATCACGTTTTCCCCATCACTGGTGATGCATTTTCGCCCGTAAATATGGTTTGTCAGACACATCGATGTCACTCCAAGAGAAAAGCGTCACCCACCACCTAAGAGTGCTGATATCCACTATTTTCTCATCGTAAACGTTTGGTGTGCTTTGATGAATGTCATTGGTAGTATTTTTCCGCATAGAGAAATTCAGTGACTCGCTTATATTTCACTAGCAGTATAGCCCGGCGTTGCTCGGGAGTATTGAAAGCTTTAAAACTAATTCATGGTCCTGGTGCTCAGACTCTTTGGACGTTGGCACGAAAGACTAAAAAACAATAGTTGTTTCCAGTTAAAGCGAAACCATAGACTGAAAGAAAAATGAATGGATGTAAGTCAAATTTCGATTTCCTGCTATCGATATCAAATAAGTTTTTTTCGTCGTAAACTGAATTTTGAAGGCTAAATAAGTCCTCTGAGTAAATGGTATCATGGCTGAGACTAAGAACTAAAATTATACCTACGTAGAGCCAAACCCGAAGCAAAAACTAAAATAAAAGGGCTGAAAAAAAATACAGATATACAGGTAGATAAACATACACACACAAAAACATCTTGCCTTTTATATATATATATTATCGATTTTCTGCACTATTGTAAGAACTGCAACCTTGAAACTTCTGAATATTGTTTCTTAGGTCTTAGTGTATGAAAATTGATTAAAATCGGACTACTCCTTCTATAACCCGATTTTTTTGATTATCGATTTTCGATATTTATCAGGAGTACCTTGACACAAAACCTAGCTAAGAACACTCGCAGACGCTTATAGTACAACTGTGTAAATTTTCAAGAAAATCGGTTCAGCCGTTTCGGAGTCTGTAGGTAACGGATACACATACACACACACAGAGACACACATACCCAGACAAAGTTCCATTTATAAATAAGTTTAGATAGTACTTTCATGCCAGACACTATTTTGCTTGACTACTGCTTAGCAGCTATCTGTAACAAGGCAAAAAGTATTATGAAGTTAACGTTCGGTCACTAATGACATGACAGAAACATCCGCCTGTGATGTGTTAGCACAACTAATTTAAATGAGAGATATTACTTTCGAAGTGACTCCTCCACACTAGAGCCTGTTGATTTTTCACGTTTTTAAAAAATCAAGATTACACTCGAGGTGAAATCTGGAATTTAATATGACAAGTACTGACGCTAAAAGTTTGCTTCATAGCTTTTACCAATTTAGTTTTAAATATCCCCTTAAAAAATTTCAGAAATTTTTAATTTCCGCAGATTTTTACTTAAAATATTACTACAAAATTTTACTATTTCAAGAATAAGTGCAAATAAAGTTGATGTTTTTGTATTAGATATATTGAATAGTAAATATATTCAAACTAGAATTTTAATTATGAATCATCAGAAGAAAAACATGCAACTATTTTACTGAATTCGATAAGTTAAAACCGTGTAAAAATAACTAGAAATGATTACAAAAACCGCTATATCAGATCTTTTGTTATATCATAATTGATAAAAAACCCAAACTAGATAAAAGTGTATATGACACCATAATACTGGTGGGTACAAGTTATAAGAGGAAATGTCTTAAATTAGTATTGTTTATTGAAAAAAACACTAAAGCCATAACACTGCATAACATATTACATTACTTAATATACTTAAACTGTTCAGTATAATTTCCCTTTGAAGTAAAAGAAGGTTTTAGTTTATGATATAATGATTTAGTAATAATGTGCATGTGTAATGAATTTTGTCCAAATACAATTTGTAATGCTTTAGTAAATTTTAAATTGTATAAGGCTTCAAATGGCTACCAAAATTAAATTCCAACTGTACGATTTGGAACCTAAACGTAATTTTTTAAAAGCTCATTTCCTCGCATATTGTAAAAAATATTTAGTGTTGTTATTTATGATGGGAAATCTCAGTTGATTGTGTGCAATACTACGATCCCAAAATCGACCTGACCTATTTCACAATGCGAATAAAATGCTTATGTAATATGTGGAATTTTAATGTTGAGAAAAAATAGATTAATACTACGCAAGGTAACGTAATACAATTAGATATTAATCAACCAGGCATCCATATTTCGTCTTTGAAAGACGTGACGAACGTTGTCAGTGCAGAAGTGGGAAGATGTTACAAACAACCATTTCTGACTGCTATGTCTATGTATGGAAGATGGGTGTACCAATGCGACAAAGAACAAAAAATATTTCAACAATGATTTTTAAGTCAGTGTTGAAGTCAAATAATTATTTTATTATAATTATTTTTCATATGAATGGGTAGTAATTTTGCTATATATATATATATATATATATATATATATATATATATATATATATATATATAGAAATTTTTATCTAAAACAAACAGACTTTCTCTACGGACATGCCGCATGTTGTGAACAAACACACCACGTGATGTAAACAAGAAAATATTCGAACGCTATCGTGAAATACATTTCTAATTCAAATTTAAAAATCAGTTGTTTCTGATGAAGGACCGAGGGCGGTCTGAAATATAAAATATAATAAAAATAAACAAATACTGTTCAAAAAAAGTACATTTTTAAATTCAAAACTTTTTATTAATAATCTTTCCTATACATATTAAGACAGTATACGTGGATGATCATCACTATATATATATATATATATATATATATATATATAGCAAATAAGCTGCCGCATCAAACAACCCGGTGTTTCAACCGTGAGGAATCATGAGAAGGTGAAAGAGCCAAGACACCCCCCCCCAATATACACAAACTCTGGAAGTTAGTTAGTTGTTTTTTTTGTTTTCATGGCATATCAACCTCGGCGTGTCATTTATTGCCAACGAAATTTTATTTATTTATTGCTGGTAATACCTTTTACTTTCAACAATTTATTGTTGTTTTTATATAAGTTTTGTTTCTAGTAACACTTTTTTCTTTTTCGAGTATCAAGATTCATTGCGATTTGTTTTTAAGGGCAGGTTCCCCAAGTCCTACCCTGTTATTTAACCCATAACTGGAGGGAAGGGACGGATTAATACCTTTCCCAAGGGTACCAGTGCTTAAGTGAATGCAGGGTATTCAACTGGAGTTCGAACTCGGCTCACCGATTTCTCTTTCAGATATCCACTGCACCACAATGCACATCCGTCACTAAACGCTTACAGCACCTGGTATTCCCAAGCGGTCACCCATCTAAGTATTGATTAGGCTCAACGTTGCTTAACTTCGGTGATCGAGCGAGAACCGGTGTATTCAACGTGATATGGCCGTAAGCCCAAACCCTGGAAGTAGAATTGGAAAAGTTGGAGGGTTAATGGCTAAGTATATTTTGCTTTACTTTCTATTTGCTGAATTTTGTAGTGAGAGGTAGTTATATATATATAATTCTTTTTAAACATTTTACCACAAGCAATGGGATGTGTGTTGTAAAACTGTGCATATTGGCTCTGAACGACGAATTGGGGAACCGATTTTGAATTTCAGTTGAATTCCCTGCATTCACTTACGCGCAAATACCCTTGGGAAAGGTATTAATCTGTCTCTTCCCTCCAGTTATGGGTTAAATAATGGGACAGATTGGGTTCTCTAGCCTTAGTTGGCAACCAGTCTACCGCAGAAAGTAATGCCAACATACTGCGGGATAATCTTCTGGCCAGTCAGTCATGTCTCTTTTCAAACATGATCACCCAAGCGTGTATCATGTATGGCACTTAACTGACTGACTGACTGAACGGGACAGATTGGGTTCTATAGCCTTGGTCGGCAACCAATCTACCGCAGAAAGCAATGGAAACCTACTGCGGGATAATCTTCTACCCAGTCAGTCATGTCTCTTTTCAAACATGATCACCCAAGCGTGTATCATGTATGGCACTTAACTGACTGACTGACTGAACGGGACATATTGGGTTCTATAGCCTTGGTCGGCAACCAATCTACCGCAGAAAGCAATGGAAACCTACTGCGGGATAATCTTCTACCCAGTCAGTCATGTCTCTTTTCAAACATGATCACCCAAGCGTGTATCATGTATGGCACTTAACTGACTGACTGACTGAACGGGACAGATTGGGTTCTATAGCCTTGGTCGGCAACCAATCTACCGCAGAAAGCAATGGAAACCTACTGCGGGATAATCTTCTACCCAGTCAGTCATGTCTCTTTTCAAGCATGATCACCCAAGCGTGTATCATGTATGGCACTTAACTGACTGACTGACTGAACGGGACATATTGGGTTCTATAGCCTTGGTCGGCAACCAATCTACCGCAGAAAGCAATGGAAACCTACTGCGGGATAATCTTCTACCCAGTCAGTCATGTCTCTTTTCAAGCATGATCACCCAAGCGTGTATCATGTATGGCACTTAACTGACTGACTGAGCCCAAGCAAGGCAACGGAACCACTAAGACGCAAGAAGTTATGGAGTGTCTGAGGATATGAGGACAAACACTGTTAAAGTAAGAGGAAAATAAAGCAACAGAAATTTAGAAGACAGTAGATGACGATTGACATTGCATTTAAATCATTGAAAACAAAAGTAGATAGACTAATTAAAGTAGATAGACTAAACTATCGCCCGGTTCACACTCCACCCACGTCTATTGTACAGGTGTAGAGGCTCATCCCTTGTTCCCTGTTCAGAATGTGGTTTCCGGCTTTCTCTTTTCCAATCTTTTCACTTTTCTTTTTTTCCTTTTCATTTTTTTTTCTCAATTGGAGTAGATAGACTAAACTATCGCCTGGTTCACACCCCACCCACGTCTATTTTACAGGTGTAGAGGCTCATCCCTTGTTCTCTGTTCAGGATGTGGTTTCTGGCATTCTCTTTTCCAATCTTTTCACTCTTACGTAGCCCGCTGCACATCAGTGGCGTTACCGACTTGCTCGGGGTGATATGATTAAAAAAAAAAATGTTGAATGGAAAGCAAGAAGCCGGGAGATTTTTCCACAAACGAGAAGCGCAAGAGAATAAGCTGTTAGCGTAGAACTTATCGTTACCTCCGGCCATTTTAACTGTAAAATTATGAGACCTTGCCACCAATGTGAAACTAGTCATAAAATTTAGGTACCAAAGAGGAAAGTTCATCAGAACAATAACCATAAAATATTTATAGAAAAGGCACAGGGAAGCTACGTTACTGCAGGAAATTAAGTGAAACCGAGATGCCAGACCAATAACATTGTAGATCCTTCATTGTATTTTATCAAGAAACTCTAAATACATAACAGAAGCAACAGATCAGATGTGACGTCAATATTCAAAACATAGAAGAATGGTAGATTTATAAATGTGTAAGATAGATTCTGGCGAGACAAACTGTTTAGTAAACCAACTTTTTAGCTGCAAACTGAGCAATTGACTGACTATAATCTTTCCACTTTGTTTCAGCGGAAAACATTCGCCGGAGAAAGCACGGTGAGCCACTCTCCTGGAGGTTAGCATCAGCCATATCTGATGGAAGCCAAAAAGGATTCACTCAGACAATTAAATGAAGGCAGTTTCGTTTCGAATGCGTTAAATTTTAAAAGCCATTTTTTGCGTCAATTAACAACATATTGTTGTTCATTTTCTAAAATCAGCAGCTAAGTTGATCACATCGAAACCGATCAGATTTACGATTAAATCAGTAATACTCATTTCAATAAAATGAGGTTTAATATCTTTATATATAATTGTGTAGTTTGACAGCAATCCCTCTTTTATAAAAGTTTCACTAAAACGACTGACAAGATACCGTGCTGAAGTATTTTATTTAATTTTTTGTGTTCTTATGATTCTCTTTTTTCTAGACATAAATTATATAGAAATTGTTCAAATGTTCCGTATGTCCGAACCTCTTTCAGCTAAACTTTTAGCCGTTAGCAAGAATATTTTTTAATTTACATAGCGGACATATATTTTGGATTTAGTAACTTCTAATTTTTAATTTTTGTTTATTTTTGTATAACCGAAATCTTATATTATTATTATTGTTGTTTTTCTTCTTCTTCTTCTTCTTCTTCTTCTTCTTCTTATTATTATTATTATTATTATTATTATTATTATTATTATTATTCACGTTTTACTTCTTATTATTAGTAGTAATATTTCTGTTATTATTCTTATTTTTCTTTTTCTTCTTCTTCTTTATTATTATTATTATTATTATTCACGTTTTACTTATTATTAGTAGTAATATTTCTGTTATTATTCTTATTTTTCTTTTTCTTCTTCTTCTTTATTATTATTATTATTATTATTATTATTATTCACGTTTTACTTCTTATTATTAGTAGTAATATTTCTGTTATTATTCTTATTTTTCTTTTTCTTCTTCTTCTTTATTATTATTATTATTATTATTATTATTCACGTTTTACTTCTTATTATTAGTAGTAATATTTCTGTTATTATTCTTATTTTTCTTTTTCTTCTTCTTCTTTATTATTATTATTATTATTATTATTCACGTTTTACTTATTATTAGTAGTAATATTTCTGTTATTATTCTTATTTTTCTTTTTCTTCTTCTTCTTTATTATTATTATTATTATTATTCACGTTTTACTTCTTATTATTAGTAGTAATATTTCTGTTATTATTCTTATTTTTCTTTTTCTTCTTCTTCTTCTTTATTATTATTATTATTATTATTATTCACGTTTTACTTATTATTAGTAGTAATATTTCTGTTATTATTCTTCTTTTTCTTTTTCTTCTTCTTCTTTATTATTATTATTATTCACGTTTTACTTCTTATTATTAGTAGTAATATTTCTGTTATTATTCTTATTTTTCTTTTTCTTCTTCTTCTTTATTATTATTATTGAGTTAGAGCGTAGCACGCCAACAAGGCGACACTAGGGTACAGATATACAAAGCGCAATATCTCCATCATATCACACAGTCTGATAAGCATATACTGGGCACATGCATCACAGCCAAATAAGCGTGATGTAGGTGGGGGCTCAGTAAAACATGCCTATAGTTCAGATGACAGTCTGCAATGACGGTTTCCAATTGAGAGTGTTTCTAGATTTCTACATGTAACTCCAAAGTCGCCTTGGCAGCCTCACACTTCAAAATAAAAAAAAAACAGTCCTTTCCTCACCCGGTTATAATGCTCCCCACTCTCACTCGTGAACAGAGATTAACATTGCATCCCTGGAGGATATGCCCAACTGGTTTTGGTCAAGTAACTGACAAGAAAATATGTGGTACTGAACGGAATCTTTACTGCAGCCCATCTTAATTCAGCAAGTCAAAACGTGTACATGTTAACACCTTTAATCAATTAAGATCAGATGCCATGAAAACTATGCCGGGAGTAGCATCAGGGCATTTATAATAATAATAATAATTATTACTTACTTAATTTTGACTATTATTGTTATTATTATTGCCGACGATACTAGTTCGACTACAGGTGTCCAACTTGTATAATAAGGGCAACGACCATCGAAGTGGGAGCTGTTGAGCAAAGGATCGAATAGGGGGTGTTTCTTAATGAGTTCTCTGTTTATGCCCGTTGGTAAGGTGTCATATTTCACTCGGAAATGCCTGATTACGAGTTGCAACCCACTCCACCTAAACATCCACGCGTTCGTCAGTTCCAAGAACCTCCCGTGTCATCCACTAGGCAGAGCGCGTGCCTAAGTCCTGGCATCAATTCCCTTCCCACCCGTTTCTTCTGAATTATTTCCCATCTCTTTTACACCACTGCTAAGATGTTGAAAAGAGAGAGAGAGAGAGAAAGTAGGTGAAAAAAAAAACGGAAAGAATGAATGAGAAAGATGAGAGAGAAGGCGAAATAGAGGAAAAGTGAGAGAGTGAAAAAAGTGAGAGTGGGAGAAATGTGAGAAGGAAAGTTAAATATAAATAGAAGCGGAATAAAGAAGGTGAAAGACGGTAGGCGAAAAAGTAAGTGAAAGAGATTGGGGAGATGACAGAAAATGAGTGAGAGAAGATGAAAGGCAGAAAAAAGAGAGATAAGATGAAAGACAGAAAATGAGAGAGCGAGAGAGAAGACGAAAGACTGGAAATGAGAGAGATTAGGGTAAACAGAAAAAAGAAGATGAAAGACAGAACAGAGGTCAATGAAGTGGGGGGAATGACAGAAAATGAGTAAGAGAAGTTGAAAGGCAGAAAAGAGAGATAAGGTGAAAGAGAGAAAATGAGGGAGAGAGAGAGAGAGAGAGAAGAAGACGAAAGACTGGAAATGAGAGAGATAAGGGGTAAACAGAAAAGAGATGATGAAAGAATGCAGGTCAATGAAGTGGGGGGAATGGCAGAAAATGAGTGAGAAAAGGTGAAAGGCAGAAAGAGAGAAGACGAAAGACTGGAAATGAGAGAGATAAGGGGTAAACAGAAAAAAGAAAGACAGAACTGAGGTCAATGAAGGGATATGGAGAAGAAGAAAGAAATAGGAAGTGAAAAGGGAAAAATGAAAACGTGTGTGAGAAAATGTGAAAGGAGGAGAAACAAGGTAAGAAAGAAAACAAGAAAGAGTTTGAGTAAAAAATGTGAGAAAGACAGAAAGGGAAAATAGAAAGATAAGGAGAGAGAGAGAGAGAGAGAGGGCGAAGGAAGAAGAAAGTGAGCGTAAGATGATCTCTTTCTCTCCACGCCCCAGTGCAGTACCTCCCACTCTGGAATTATGCCACCTTCTCCACCTCACGTACCTCGAAGACTCCTCACTATTCTAACAAGTTTTGATCCCAATGATTTTAATCTTATTTATTATCAACAGAGAATGAGCCGCGCTTTCCCAAGAAGATTATGATAACTTTTATCTTTAGAGAGAAGATGGGTAAATTGAAGTGAGGGTAGAACGGGCGACACTAACACTCATAGTTCTGCTTCTCTCTCTTACCTGACACAGAATTGCTCACCACGCCTTTCTCTTTAACCCCTCAACCACGTTGGTTTGGATGAGATAAAACAAGTGTGACTGTTCTAGAATTAAATATTTATACAGTTTATTGACATGCAATTTGTTTAACAAATGCATTCAGTTTAGGTAAATAAAAGAATTAAAACAAGGAACGAGCAAGTTTGTTTAGGATAAGTGAATATTAAACTACTATATATACATAATTCTACGAAGGAAACTCTCACGAGCCCTTCGACGTGGGATCATGGTTAGAAAGCTTGTCTTGTTAGATCAATTAAAACTGAGTAGAGAGTTCTATTCTCAATGGATGCTACATAAATGCGCCATACTGAAGGCCTTGTGTTATATCAAGGTTACGCTTAGTAAATCACTATAGCAAACTCTACCGTCGATTTCGACAGATAGGGGCCAAACAATAGGCCGCTAGATTAGCTGCGTAGAGGATTGGGTTATACTAGTGAAGGCTTGAGAACCGATAACAGAGAAAAGGTGCACGCTGTGACGCGAAGAGAACGAAATAGACCCATTCGGGGTTAAAATCAGAATTTTTTTCTCCTTAGGTGGCTGCATCCCAAAGCAAAAAAACTCAAACTGTCTTGCTATGTAATCCTTAGGTGAAAAAAAGATAGATCCATTCATGCCTTTTTTCAATGGCATAAGTGCAAAGTGAATGAAACACAATCAACAAGAATTTGAACTTGACCCGATGATTTTACTTTCTGCGTCGATAACCATTTCTCTGTCCGCACATCCATAAATAGTAAAACGGTTATTGGGGCAGAATATATATATATATATATATATATATATATATATATATATATATATATATATATATATATATATATATATATAATGTGTGTGTGTGTGTGAGCATACGTTCATAAAATATCCCCGTTACGTAAGCGTTCTTAAAAAAAAGGGAAAATCAGTTATTGTAAATCGCCTGACGACAAGAGTTGGTAGAAACCTAGGTTGCATAACAACTCGTTTACCAACGAAAAATATTCAAAAGTAATATAACTGCATTGAACACTATTCAATACAACTGTGTACTAATCTAATTATGACCAAAACTAACTAATCAAATAATTATATATATATATATATATATATATATATATATATATATATTAATCGTTTTTATTTGCTCTATTTTTTTTTAATCGTATCACCCCGAGCAAGGCGGTAACGCCACTGATGTGCAAGGGGCTACGTAATAGTGAAAAGATTGGAAAAGAGAAAGCCGGAAACCACATCCTAAACAGAGAACAAGGGATGAGCACTCTTAACCTGTTCAATAGACGCGAGTGGAGTGTGAACCGGGCGATAGATAGATCTATCTACTTCAATTGAAAAAAAAAGTGAGAAGATTGGAAAAGAGCAAGCCGGAAACCACATCCTAAACAGAGAACAAGGCATGAGCCTCTTAACCTGTTCAACAGACGTGAGTGGATTGTGAACCGGGCGATAGATAGATCTATCTACTCCAATTGAAAAAAAAAACAAAGTGAGAAGATTGGAAAAGAGAATATATATATATATATATATATATATATATATATATAAGGGAAATGTAAAATAAATTCCGACAATGTGAGTTAAAAGAAAAATACTTGAGAAACAACAAAATATGGATTTATTTTAGGGAAGCCAACATTACAATGCTTCGGTTGCTATAACCATCATCAGGGTTTATATTATTAATACTAGTGTGAAGATTTTGTGACACTCTCTTGCTCGTGGCTCGCTCATTGTGACGCTTGTTCTCGTCGACGGTCGTGACGGCACCAGTTGTGACACTCCCACCCGGCTGGCTGGTTGGTTCGTTCGCTGTTGCTAGTCGTGATGATCTCGTCACAAAAGCTGGTTTTCAAGACGTCTATTTAATAACGGACCACTGCTCACGTTGTGAATTGATCTCAGAAAGTCGCGTTGTGCAATTTTAGTAGTCGTCTTTCCACCAGAACCAGACCTGACACTGGTGTACACTTGTGGTTAAAAATAAACACGGCACCAAAAAAAAAAAAAATTAAATAATAAATAAGGTCGAAGACGCCCGGAGAGTTGCGAATAAAGTCTTTATAATAAAAAAAAAATTATTAACTACAAAAAGCGGAAAGTACAATTGTCGGAACGCCAGTTTACAACGGAGAGAGGATTCGCTTAAAAATATCAGAGCTTTCAATCTTTAAATACGAGTGTCTTTTCAATGTTTCGTTAAAAATATCAGAGCTTTTCAATTTCTTTTTAAAGTCTTTTCACATATTTTCTATAACCAGAGCTGTCAATTCTCTATGCAACCTTTAAACAACAAAATTCTTTCGGGTCCTTATCGGGGCTTAATGGAATTTGCCTAATCAGAGGCGGCTAATGGCGGCGACGTGACGGCGGCGGTGTGGGGGTTGGTTTATCCTTGTCGCCTGGAAGCTCTCTCCCAGCTCAACTGATTTTTCTCGCTGACTTTCTATTTTTATAACCCTCTCCAATCCTCTCGGGGATCTAGCCGATTCGAAGCCTTTGACCAATGAAATTGTTTTCCACCCACTTGATCTGAGGGGAGTCACGGCTCGACGAATGAAATATCGACAGCTCACTTCCTTTCGATTACATCATATTTAGATTTTTCAATTCCCACAAATACTGTTCTCAGGAACAACTATTCGGGACTTTAACCCCGCCTGACTCCATCAATCAAATCCTGACATTTTGTTTTGGCTACTTACAAAATTTTAGCTTGTCCAAAACAATCCGCTTGGAACACGAAAGAAGAATAATTACATTTCTCCCTTTCTTTTCCATGTATTAAAATAGTTAATTTTTCTATTACCCGGATTTTACAAGTGCATGATATTATTAAAAGATGTAATTTTTCTATTCCCCGGATTTTACAAGTATATGATCGTATTAAAATAGTTAATTTTTCTATTTCCTGGATTTTACAAGTATATGATAGCATTAAAATAGTTTTTTACATAAGCTCACATCGCGAATTACAATAAAACACAAGTAATAATTCTACTAATCTTAATTTCTCTCTCACCGTTGTATTAAACAAAAAAAAAAAAATATACCAGCGGGAGATAGTGTCACAGTGTTACGGTCTGTGAATAAATTTCAGGCCGTAACACCAAAAAAGTTCATACTAGTAATAATAATATAAGCTCTGATGATGGTTATAACAGCCGAAACATTATGATGTTGGCTACCTTACAAAAAATCCGTATTTTGTTGTTTTTTCAAGTATTTTTTATCTCATATATATATATATATATATATATATATGCTGTTATATATAACTATTTTGTATTATGTACTTAAA
>JBBBDQ010001723.1:37500-60000 GCA_037127315.1 Ascarosepion bandense | reverse complement strand
TTTCCCCTTCTGCGATATATGCGTGACTCTTCAGAAATGATTTTTTTCGGTGACTGGCGTGTGTATACACTGCTTATATACAACACGTTAAAATTTCCCTTTTTTGATTTCATGCGCCAATGGCTTAGTGGGTAGCGACGACTCTGACTGACACCAAATCGGTCGAGTTTCGATCCCGGCCAGAAGCAAGTGGATGTGTCTAGCCACACTGATGAGCTGTGATACAGCTAAACAGGCTTGTATGTGGATGACTAATATATATATATTTGTTTGTGTGTGCGTGATTTTTTAAGCATTTAATGGTGAATCGATCTAGTGCTGGTAGTGTAGTATTTATCGACACGGAAACAATATCGGCGAACCTGTTTCGAATTTCGTTGTGTTGCATTTGATGTTCATTTCGTATTATAATTATTTTTCCCTGGTATTGTTGATGGAGAAGTGTGTGTGTGTGTGTGTGTGTGTGTGAAAGAGAGTGAAACTAAACGTAAACTTAATTATCCAAAAATAAATATTTACTTTTTTTTTTACAGATAAATACTGGATTTGCAGGCCTATAACACGCGTAGTTTACAAGAGTATTTAAGGGAAAATAGCACATTGTAATTCTTCCTAACCCCGTAGATATTTGTTTCGTGGTTCGGTAGAAGTTAGGATTCGAGTGTACAATAAAGACCTATCCTACCCACCAGATCTCACTCTGTCTGACTGATTTTGTTTCCAAACTTAAATACAATTTGAAAGCGTAAAAAGAATTGCTGAGACAATAAAGATATTCAGGAAATGCTTTGCACTTATCATTCATGATTGTGCAAATGCTATCAGCCAAGTGGATTCAAAATATCTGAAATCCAACCAGAAATGGTATTGTTCAGATACTTTTGAATTGGTCTTAAAGTGTTTTCAGGCATAAGAAGGCAGAGGGTGGAGTAATGGATAGCTGCTCGGATTGAGGAATTGGAGATCCAAGTTCGAATTCCAGTCGAATCCATTATAACACCCTTGGAAGGGGTATGGATCCATAGATTCTATGGGTAAATAAAAGAACATACTGAGTTATATATACTTTGTTGGCAATCAATCTGTCGCAACCTATTACGGGAAAAATCTCCGCACCACATGCGGTTAGGGACTGCTTGTGGAGCCAAAAAACATTTCCATGAAATTTCTTCTAAGGAAGAAGCTGGCTCAACCCGCCCAGGTTGAATGGCACCACAGATAGACAGAATTTCAATAATAATAGTGTATGATAAGTTTTATATTAAACTTATTTTTCTGAAAGTTAACTTTTTAAATATTCTATGTAAAGCTTTGCATAAATTTTTGAAATATACTTGTAAGTGTCAGTTAATATTTAACCCTAGATATTTAATTGTAAATATTCTGACAGCAAAAATATTTTTAAAAGATATTCTTAAGTAAATGTTTGTTCTCACATGGAAAGGTATCTTAAAATTCTCTTGTAGTCTCGAAAATGATCTCCTGACTTTAAGGAAGTTAAAACTTAGTAAATTTGTTTTTCTTAGTTTTTTTCAAATTGGAGTAGATAGACTACGATCGCCCGGTCTATATGCCTCCCCTTTCTTTTGAACAGGAGTAGAGCCTCATCCCTTATTTTCTGTTTAGGAAGGGTTTCCCGGTTTTTTTCCTCTTCTAGGGTCTATCGCAAGTTTTTTTTTTAAATGTGTGTGCATGGAGGCAACATCTCTTCATACTGAAGGTTTCCTGGTTGCTGCTTCCGACTGGTAATTAGGAGTCCGAACTCTTGCGTAGCGTCTTGAAAAGTCGAGCTGATCACTAGTTGAATAATATCGATGTCTTTGTAGTGCCATGTCGCTCATGGATGAGTGTCCCTGAAAGTGCCTCCGGTGGGCAACCCTGAGACTACTTTATGCTGCAGTCTGCGACAGTTCCCTTCCCACATATGTGGCATTTGACGACCGACTGATACTATTACTCAAGGCATCACCTTATCCAAAATATCTCTAATCATTTCAGCACACAATCAAATAAATAAAACTAAATCAGCCAAACAACAACACCTAAACCTCTCAATATCTCTTTCTCGAACGTCCATAGTTTTCGTACCAGCTTTTGCAATGTTGAATCCTTCTCCTACGAAAACTTCTCCCGACATCTTAGCTCTCTGTGAAACTAACTTTGAACTTTGTATCTCTTCCACTGATTTATATATCCGTGGTTACCTTCCCCTCTTTAGGAAGGACTCCAATGTCCATGTGCATTGACATAGCGTTTATGTCAGCGAACATCTCCCTTTAGCTAGGGTGATTTCTCCTGAATCTCAAGACCATTCCTACATGTGTCTCCGTCTCACTCTACTAAGCTCGATTTAACTATCTTTTCGGTCTCTACCGCTCCCCTTCCTCTTTTGATTGTTCCGTCCTAGACAGCATCCCGAATAATATAAAGGCCATTTCCTCTCGTCTGTTTGATAATATATTTGTGTTCGGTAATTTTAATCCCCACCACACGCCAAGTGGCTAGAAAACTCTTTCACAGATTTTGCTGGTGTTCATACAATGTACTTTTCAATCACTCAATCGCAAGTAGTGAATTTCCCTACGCCTTTCCCCCAATAACTTTAATGGACTCGGCTCACTGCTAGATCTCTGTTTCATTTCTATTCTTGGCTTTTGTTATGCCATGCAATTCTGCCCTATTGCCAACTCTGATCATGCTGTGGTCTCCATTTATATCTTTTTTCACTCCCTCTTCTTTCAAAAACCTCCTGCCAGCAGAATATCCAATTGTGAACTAGGAAGCGTTCCACGACTTCCTTTGTGATGTTCCTTGGAACAAAGTTTTTAGTCACCTTGTTGAAGAATGTGCATCCGAAGTCTCCTCTTAGGTGAAAGCTGGCATTGATGCTTTCATTCCACCCAGGAAGTTCTGACTCAAGCCTCATTCTTCCTCTTGGTTTTCTCCTGGTTGCTTGGCCGCCATTGCTCACAGGAACCACCTCTTTCGGCTTTATGGGAGTAACGCGTCTGACTATGATAGGTGTCTTTTTGTTTCTACACGTAATGAATGCAAGCGAGTAATAAATGATGCTAAACTGTTATTTGCCAATAGAATGAAGCAGTGTATAGCATCCCGCAAGTCTGGCTGAACAACAGTAAACCTTCAATACCACTACCACTCAATAATTTTGACGTTATCACATCCACAACGAACAAAGCTGAGAGCTCTGCTTGCAAATTTTGTTACAATTTTACATTTGACGAGAGTACCCACACGCGACTTCCCTCCTAATCCTCTCTCTGGTCTCCAAGATTATTTCTAAGCTTGAATCCTATAAAGCATTTGAATGTAGATAGATAGATAGATAGATAGATAGATATTAACAGACCTGGATAAATGGAGAGATTGACAGATGTTAAATGACTTGGATATTAACAGAATTTGGTTGATAGATATTAATAGACTTGGATAGATTTTAATAGACATCGATAGACTTGCAGAGATTAAAGGAATTGATAGATATTTACAGACTTAGAAATTAACACACTTGGATAAATAGGTTGGGTAAAAAGATATTGACAGACATTGGTAGATGAATACATCGATAATTATTAACATACTTTGATATATAATAATAAACTTTGATAGATAAGTAGATATTAATAGACTTTGATAGAAAGATACATATTAAGAAACGTAGATATTAATAGACTTAAATACTTTTATATTAACTGACTTATATAAATGTTATCAAAGATATATATATCTAAACTTATTTATGAATGGAATTTTGTGTGCGTGCGTGTCTGTGTGTGTGTGTGTGTCCGTTACCTATAGACTCCGAAACGGCTGAACCAATTTTCTTGAAAATTTACACGGTTGTACTTTAAGCGTCTGCGAGTGTTCTTAGCTAGGCTTTGTGTCGTGGTACTCCCAAAAATTATCGAAAATCGGTAATCGAAAAAATCGGGTTATAGAAGGTGTGGTCCGATTTTAACCAAATTTGATACACTCATAGACAAAGACATAAGAAACGATATTCAGAAGTTTCAAGGTTGCAGTTCTTACAATAGTGCAAAAAATCGATTATATATCTATATATATATATAAAATACAAGACGTGTGTGTGTGTGTGTGTGTGTGTGTGTGTGTGTGTGTGTGTGTGTGTCTGTTTATCTGTTTGTATGTCCGTTATACAAATCCACAATTTTTATCCGATTCTCACCAAACTGCAAACAAATATTCTTTGATATCGATTTGATATCGATACCTGGAAATCAAAATTTGACTTATATCCATTCATTTTTCTTTCAGTCTATGGTTTTGCTTTAACTGGAAAAAAACTATTGCTTTTTAGTCTTTCGTGCCAACGTCCAAAGAGTCTGATCTTCAGGACCATGGATTAGTTTTAAAGCTTTTATTACACACGAGCAACGCCGGGCTATACTGCTAGTATATATATATATATATATATATATATATATATATATATATATTCTTGGATAGTATTGACAGTCTTTGATACACCGATAGATACTAATAGACTAGATAGATAGATAGATATTAACAGAATTTGATAACTAAATAGCTAGACATATATTAACAGATAGATATAAATAAAATTAGATATAAAAATATTAACAGATTTTGATAGATGGATATTAATAGACTATGATAGTTATTAACAGACCTTGATATATAGATTGATATTAACTTTGATATAAACAGAATTAAAGAGAAAAATATTAACAAATTTTGATCGATAGAAATTAACAGACTTTGATAGCGTTGGATATTAACAGTCCTTGATAGATAAATGCATAGATATTAACAGGATGCATAAGGGTTGTCTGATCGCAAAAGTTCTGATTTTTAGAACCGAGCATGACGACAGGCGTAGGATACTGGTGGTGTTAAAAGTTCCACTTCTTGTTATAGGGGAGCATCTGGCCGTCAACCTGTCCCCGTACGGGCAAATACGAACTCCCAGCTGTGATAAACTGAACAGGTGATGGAGTTTTCGACGTCGTGTTCCACCAGAAAGTCTTCTTCTCTGTCCCCAACTGTCTCGATTTTGCCGGTCTGAAAATGCCGGTCAAATTGACTGGTCCAAAACTAACGTCTGGAAGTGTGGATGAATGGTCACCTCTCCTTTTCCTGCCCAGAGAAGAAGGCCTCTGGAATCCAGGCCCTAAGCGAACGAAACCTCCCTCTGGCTGAGTCTCTCACTTCTGCTTCACCTATTATCGGTATACCAGCGACTGCGACCGGTGTGATCGAACAACCTGTTAGGTCTCGTTTACAGCCCACTTTCCTTGAGCAACTTTTGCAATTGTGGAGAAGGAAGAAGTGGACTGGCTCTTTGATGGTAGGGTCAAATGGAAGCCTCAGTCAGCGGGACCTCAGTCTTTTGATGCTACCAAGGCTAAAGGCTCGTGCAGTCCCACCCACTCTACTAATGTTAAGAACGACATCCCAGCCTCAAGTATATCATTTACAGAATTACAAAGGATGTACGATCCTTGCTTTGAAAGAAATAAAAAATAAACAGCTGAAAGCGAAACTAGAGGCTCAAGTACTGACTAAATAACCATCCAAAAAGACATCACTACCCTCGGTTTCTACCGCGTCTTTCTTCTGTTCTCAAATCATAGCATGAACCATCATCCATTCACTTCTCGCTCTGCAAGTTTATCCCACAAAACCAAAATCCGAGTCCTTTCAGAAAAAAAAATAATCTTCATACTCCAAGTCCTACTCCCAGTCTTTCCTTCCAAAAGCAAATGCCTCCGCCTACAAAAATGCTAAAAAGCCTCTTTGTTGAGGAGAAAGAAAAAAAAACATCCAAAGTGCCATATATCTTTGGGGAGGGTGTCCGCCATGTTTCAGTGGGTTTTGCTGAGAGAACCAAACATTATGGGAACAAGATAACGAACTAAAATATCTGCTATTAATTAAAAAGAATGAGTCTCACTCACCATCTTCAGCGAATCGGGGGTGGGTGTATATTGTGTACAGGAAATCCGTTTTTCAACTCTCAACTATAAATGCTTTATGCCTATAAGTTTTGTCCTCTATTCAGTATGTTTTGAGGGACACCCAAGAAACATTTCCGAGCAGCTGGTGACTAAGTCTTTGAGTGCGGCATGTGCTCTTGTCTTCGCAGATCCGACGGAAGGCTTTGCGTGCTGGATGTTACCATTAAGGATAAGTCTCTTCTTATCATTGGGAATTATGCGCCCAGTGACCCTGTTGAGAGGACTAATTTGTTTCAGTGGATCGAACAGTTTTTGACGACATCTTGTCGGGTAGTTTTAATGGTTGATTGAAATACCGTCCTTGACATCGATATAGAACATTTATTAACAACCCGGATGTGAAGCCATTTCGGACTTTATGGACACTTTGATTTTGTCAGTAAGTATCGTAATGATCACACGCGGGAGGTAGAGTGAACTGATTAAGAGAGTCAGCTCGGCTTAGGTGGTGCGTTCTAGCTACGTCAACCGAGTTCTAATTAAGAGAGTCGATGGAAGGCACTTAGGTTGTCCAAGTTTCCATTCTATAGTTTATTCGGATCATAGGTTTGTCCAGGTTCGTGTAAACTTAGATAAGCCTAAGGTTAGGATGGCTGGCTACTGGAAATTGAATTCATCATTATTTGATGAGCGAGATTTCCTGTATCAGCTTCTATTAATGCTACAGCGAGAATTGATGAGGGCTGTGGTTGAGATTAAGTGGTGAGATATATTAAAATCCAAAGTTATGTCGTTTGCTGCTGATTATAGTCGCCGATTCAATGTAGCCAGATAAGCAGCACAACTGGCATGCAAGGCAAATGTTGATCGGGCGATTAAATCCCGTGATGGTGAGGAAGTAGCCTTAGCTAGGGCGTGGTTGGATTATCTGCTTATCAAGAAGGATCAAGCTCTTGTAGTTAGTTAAGTTAAAAAGAATGTCATCGGTGGAAACGAATATGGCAGCTGAACTGCGTTCACAGGAAGTTAGAAATGTATCCAAAAAGACGCGCGCGTTAAAATACTGGATAACCTGTATTATGGTAGTTGTAGTAAGAATGTAGTATTTTGGTGCAAGAATTATTGTATGGTTTGCTTGGGTCAATGATTGTGGTTAGCTAAGCAGCATTAAGGCCGATGATGACCAGCCTTGCCCACCCCCTACTTTTGGTTTTGTGCCACATTTATTAAACTTTTTCAAAAACAAATATTAGTTCAGTAAAACTTACATTTAAACCAATACGAATTGTTGCTAACAATTCAACTTCACTGATAATAGAGAACAAGTGTCCAGTGTCCATGAAATCCCAAAACAGTCCTTCTGGTTCTGAATTTTTAGTTATCTTTCTCGGATGTGCGTTGTGGTACAGTGGATATCGGCTCGGAACGAGAAGCCGGGGAGCCGAGTTCGAATTCCAGTTGAATCCATTGTATTCACTTACGCGCAAATACCCTTGGGTAAGGTATTAATCCGTCTCTTCCTTCAAATTATGGGTTAAATAGTAGGACAGATTGGGTTCTATAGCCTTGGTCGGCAACCAGTCTACCGCAGAAAGCAATGGCAACCTACTGCGGGATAATCTTCTGCCGAGTCAGTCATGTCTCTTTCGAGACATGATCGCCCTAACGTGTATCACGTATGGCACTTAACTGACTGACTGACTTTCTCCAAGAGTGGTTGTCTGCCAAAGTCAAAGAACTCAGTTGGTCTTGGTATTTAACCCATTGTTGACAGAGTAGAAATTAACTCATTGTTTTTTTTACGTGTTATCAACACTTTCTGGCTCATTAAAAGTAAAAAATTTTGTTTGAATTGTAAGAAAAGTTCTTTGTTTTAGCTTAGAATGAAAGTCGTGTTGCATTAAAAAGAAAGTAAAGACAACAAATGCTTCTTTGATTTTAATTGATATATTTAATCATGATTGTTGGTTTCAATCTATAAGAATAGCTGCTAAAAATATTCCCTCACCAAATGTAAATACAAATCGTACAGATACATTTTAGGATTTATTCCTAGCCAATAAGATAAGCACCCTTTCATTCTCATCCGCCATATTTTTGTTCTGCGTTGCATGTATCTCTTTTCTGTGTTAACATCATTCTTACGTTTTTAAACTTTTTGTTTTATTACTGTTGCCTTGCCTTGTTCTTTTTCATGTATATATACTGTTTAAAGGTTTTTAAAAACTAACAGCATTTTTCATTTAGTTTCTAAATACTTGTTCCAAAATAAAATTGTTATATTTGCCTTGATAAAGTTCATCAGAGGACGAAACGCGTTGGCTAAGATGAGTTTTCCTTTTGTCTTTATTCATATTGTTCTCTTACAAATGTATTTTTAGTTATATCTGAAATATGAAATATTTTGTTTTGCATAGTATTATTATATCCTGTTTTGTTTTTTTGTTTTTTTTGTTTTTTGTTTTTTAGTAGAAACTGTCAGTTTGGTTTGTAGGCCATTTTTGACAGTTATACTTATTTAATGATGGCAAATTATTTTACGTCATTCTGTAAGTATTAAAAAAAGTAATCACATTAAAAATTTGGGCGGATAAAATATTATGATGTGATACTTTTTATAGAGAGGCTTGGTGTTTGTATCAAAACTCATAATAGGTAAAAATAAGAATGAATGGAAGAAATAAAGTAATTGTTTTTTTTTTTTGTTTTTTTTTTTTGTTTTTTTGGTGGATGTGAGGGGCTTGATTTTGCTTTTTTGTGGAGGGGTTCTTTTACAAATGTGATTCCTGTGGCCTTTTACTTGAGAACCCCACAAGATTTCTGTTTTCAAATTCTCTTAACTTTCATCCCACTCAAAACATTTATTTCCTAGATGACCATTCTGATTCCCTCTGGGCATTTTAATAGCCGAGGCATTATGACAACAAATCTGAAGAAAACGATTTTTGGTTTTCGTAATTATTTTCAACAACCAATAAACCTCTAGAAGTACTACACGCAAACGAAATATCGTTGCATGTCAAAACGACTGCTTTTCTGCCTATAACTTTCTAAATATAATTTCTATTTTAAACAGTATTTACTTCTCAAAGATATTCAAGAGTTTCGTTTCGTTTAATGATCAGTATTTCATTTTGTGTTACTCGGCGGAGAGTCGATACTGTTTATTCTTATATTGCCGCCACAACGCGGACAATGTATTTTTCTCTCTCGTCTGCTCTTCTTCCTCCACTCTTAATTTAAAACTTGTCTTCTTTTTATCTTCCCTTCCTCTACTAGTCTCTGCTTTACTTGGTGAGTTAGTTGCCATTAAAATAAGACCATTGCTACGCAATGTCCAGAACTTAGTTGCATTAGTCGAAAACGAGGCAGTGGGATGGAAAGTGATGATTACAACATTGACCACTAGAGCGGTGGATGCGCTAAATTTTCTTTTCTGCCTTCTTCAACTATTTCTTTCTTAGGTCACTAGCATCATGTCTAGTTAGTTCTACCGTTTGTACCGCCGCCATCTTTAATTTTAGCTTCTTTCTTCCTCATTACTTTGAAATGTGTGCACCATAAGGCAACGCCACAGAATTCGTAGTCATATTGCACTCTCTATATTTCCTTGCAATTTAATTTATTATCAACTTTAAAAACATATTTGATCAATAAATAAATCAGCCATTTTTATTTTTCCTTCAATCTCATTGCTGGTGAACTTTCGCTGCGCTGGAAGGGATATTCGTTTTAAAAGGTTTGAACTGATTCAAGAACCCACTTCAAATTCTCGCCAACGTCACCATCACTGATAGCAGTTATTTCGCAACCCGAATAGCTATCAACTACTTCACGTGTTTACAAATCCAAATCTTTCTACTCTTCAATCCTTACCTTTCCTTTCCTCATTCTTTACTGAAACACAATTGATGCCTAGTTTTACAAACAGAATGTCTGTTTTCATACTGTATTCCTTGAGAATGCTCGATTGATTATAAAACTAATTTGATTTTTACGGCTTATCAACCTTTTAAAGTTATTTAAAACCAGAAAATATTTTTAGAATGTAAGAGTCTTTTTGATATAATGATTTTACTGATACTAGTCCTACTGATTAACCCATAATTGTGAACCATTGCTTTGTGGAACCGACTCCCAAGAGGATGTTTCCCCGATCACTACAATATTAACCTGTTCAAGCCTAGAGTTAACCGTTATCTTCCCGCCTATACGTATAAATTACTTCTTAACATAACCCCCTACTTCGAGTGACACGGGCTTCAGGGCGTAGGCAATCATGGCCTTCCACATCTCCCTATCCCTGGTAGCTCTTAGCATGCTTTCCCCTGTTATCCCACTCAAACCACGCTGCCATCAACCTGCGCAGGCCCTTCAAATATGTTATCCGCTGCTTTCCTCTGTCTCTCTTTCCGTCTAGCTGATCTGTGAGTATCAGATTCTCCAAGCCTTTCTTTCTCATCACATATCCCAAGAACTTCAGCTGTCTCTTCCTGATGCTCAGTATTACTTTCCTTTTCGTTTCCATCCTTTCCAAAACCTCATCATTGCTCACATGCTCGATCCGTGTTATCCGCAGCATCCTTCTGTAAAAATTTCAGTTGCTTCAAGTTTTTCCATCATCTTTGATGATATCGTCCAGCATTCACTGGAAAGATACCAGGTGAAATGTCCAGCACCTTCCTCAATATTGCTTTTTTAATTAGTATTTTTCAAATTTTGATTTTGTCTTCACCCCACGTTCCTATCGCACATCATCCTTCTGGGGATTTACTTAGTCTTTTCGTTGAAATATTATTTTTATTATTATTATTAGTAGTAGTAGTAGTAGTAGTAGTAGTAGTAGTAGATAAAGCTATCGTAATAGTATTTGCATATTCTCACTTAAGGCATCTGCTTGTAATCGATGGAGATAAAAAGAAAGAAACCAGTCTATCCGGTTATTTAACCCATAACTGGAGTAGAAGAAGCAGATTAATGCCTTTTCCAAAGGTATTTAAGCAAAAATGAACACAACAGACTAGCCGGAATTTCGATTTCATCGTCGATATCCATTACACTACCTGCATATTCGATTTACAAATGCGAGAAGTACTCAGTAAGAGTAGCGTACTTTAAATATACAGAGGGGCGACAGAAAAACATCTACACATGATGGTAAGGCATTAGTGACAATTACAAGCTAATGTTGTACCATTATATGGGAGGTATTTTTGGCGCGCCATGTACTTTCATTTGTGAACTAACTTTGGACTATCATCTAAATGTATATGACAAGACATATTTGCCACATTTAAAAGTAAATATATTTATTAGAAAAATTTATGTTTCATTTTTCTGATCGAGTCCTCCGTCAAAAACAACTGATGTAAACTGAGATTTTGTCATTTTCCTTTAATTTGATGATTAATATACACACCCGATTCGTCGCTGCAACTCACATGATCCAAGACTGAAATAAATGGATTCCTTGCTTTTAGTATAAATTATCATGGAAAAAGTGCCATCGATCCAGACATTGGTTTACTTGAGAAGTTCATCTTATGTTTGTAAAATCTGCGTAAGTCCTCGTATATGAACATCAAGCATGACAATTTACAACAGCAATTAAGGTTTATGTCAGTGTCGAGTTTTCTAAACTGCAAGACTCGGGAAAAATTTGATTTTCTTTACAAATAAATTCTGAAGCGAGTAAATGGCTTCAATACGTCCATATTTCATGATGGCGATCCATCTTGTGTCAGATTGTACTATGGCAAGTTTATAGTTATGTAAAATTACGTACATAAATCTGCAAAGAGAAGACAGCATATCATAAATCGTGTGATAACGATATGATATGAATGAAATATTATATGATATTACTTCTTTATCGGTGAATCGATTTTCGATATAACGAATAAAAGGATAAAGAAAACAAAAACTAAGCCACAGACACACACACACACACACAGATAGATAGATAGATAGATGTGCTACCATAAATCGCGGTTCAAATGAGTGTTTGTGGACTGTGGTGTGAGCGATTAATGTTTCTATAGATGCAAGTATTAATAAGTAATATTTACTTATGGACTCAAGTATATCATACTTGAACGAATTATGTATAAAATACAATCAATTCTTTCCTATAGACTCAAGAATAAACATGGACAATACTTCCCTATAGACTCAAGTATAAAACATGGCCAGTGCTTGCCAGTAGACTCAAATATAAAACACGATCAATGTTTGCCTATAGACTCAAGTATAAAACGCAATTAATGCTTTCCTATAGATTCAAGTATAAAACGCAATTAATGCTTTCCTATAGACTCAAGTATAAAACACGACTAATGCTTGCCTGTTCAAATATAATTTAATAAAATGATTTGACATTAAATAACCCACTAAATGCTGTGCTGATATACTGTAAAACCTATCGACCAAACACAGAATTGAGGATAATATAAGCAGATTGATGAGCCTTTATCTGATAAGTTTGAGTCAGTGAGATTAGCATGTTAACCTTCACATTATACTAGCTACTTTGCAAGATAAACATCTATATCGGATTCTCAGTCGCATGCACATTGCATTAAATGTGATTTCTATCTGTGTCGGTCACTGGTCGCCTTGTTCTCACATCAGTGAAAATTTTAAGTGTTGCTGATCTCTGTCAAGAATTCACATATTCATCGCATGTTATTTCTGCTATTTTACGAGTAGAAATCCAAATAGTTTCCACTTGAGAAATAAAGAGCTCCATCTTTCTCGCTCTAACAATTTATTCTTTAGTCAGTGTCAAATCCCGTCCGTACCTTATGTCTGTTAAAGTTACAATTTCATAGCTATACAACGTCTTTATGTGTGACGTCACGCCTACGTCATCAGTTTGTTAGATCCTTTTTTTGCAAATGGATCAGAAGAAGGTGTCCAGTTTAATGCTGCAGCTAATTGTGCTTGTAAAAGACGAACATGAGTTGATCAATAAATTCTTCTCAATTCACTGAAACTTTTTTGCATCTCACCAGAAAGTTCATACATCTTTCGGAATCAATTCACCAAAACTTTTTTTCTATCCATTACTGTTTTTTTTTTCAAGTAAGCCAATTTAATCATTTGAATTCTTCTAATCTTTCACTTAGAATATGATTGAGTTTCTTTTCGCCCAGAAGAGAATAACAAAATAATTAAATGCTCATCCCCACAACTTGTGAAACCGATTTTTCGATCTTCAGAATTTTACCTAAACCTTTTGAAAAATAAAGAGCTGCCTACGCAAAAATGATACTTGTAATTGTTTCCTAACTTCTTCCATGTGCCATTTCCTCTCAGGACATTGACGACCATGGCTATCCACAACTTACGTTCTTTGTAGCTCTTAGCAAATTTTGACATTTTTGCTATCACTCCTAAACTTTGTTCCGCCATCTATATACACAAGCTCGTTAGGTAGGTTATGCGCTGTTTAAATCTTGCCTTCAATATAATCCTGTGATAATTTTTAAGCCGTCTTTCCTCATTATACGTCTTAGAAATTTCAACTCTCTTTCTGGTGTTAATTATTAAGTGTCTTTTTTGTTTTCATTTTCTCTAAAACATTGTCGTCACTCACATGTTCAGTCCATGGTATGATCAACATCTTTCTGTAGAACTACATATTTGTTGCTTCAAGTCTCTTCGTCATTTGTGAAGATATAGCTTTTGTTGCCATCAAGAAGAACCGATATTACGCAGTAGTTCAGTGCTCTTTTTTATTTATTTTTTTTTTTCTAACGAAAGTTTACATTTTTTAATATTTTGCTTAGCTTTTGGAATGCATCTTTCAATATCTCAATGCGCCTTTGGGTTTCAGTGTCCTATTGAAAGGATGTGCGTTGTGGTGCATTGGGTATCGGCTCGGAACGAGAAATCGGGGAGCCGAGTTCGAATTCCAGCTGAATTCATTGCATTCACTTACGCGCAAATACTCTTGGGAAAGGTATTAATCCGTCTATTCCTTCCAGTTATGGGTTAAATAACAGAACAGATTGGGTTCTATAGCTTTGGTCGGCAACCAGCCTACTGCAGAAAGCAATGGAAACCTACTACGGGATAATCTTCTGTCCAGTCAGTCATGTCTCTTTCGAGACATGATCGCCCAAGCGTGTATCATGTATGGCACTTAACTGACTGACTGAAAACACTTCCCAGATATTTAAACTGTTCTAATTTGTAATTTGCATTCTGGACCGTTCATTTTTTATGAGGACCGTATAGAAGCTGTTCTCAATTAATACACAAGTTGTGTGTGTGTGTGTGTGTGTGTGTGTGTGTGTGTGTGTGTGTGTGAATGCATTGATGGCTATTTTACGCCAGTAAAATGTTGCAAATATTTTTACAATATAAATATTTAACATTTAACACAGAAGTGCAAATTTCAGAAGAAAAATTCTTTTATTATTGGTCAGAAATTAAATTAACTATATTTCTCTTGCCTAAATTCTCTCCTTCATTTATAAGAAGATTGTCTGCCATATAGAAATATTGACATTACGTAACAGTTCAATTTTGCAATATGGTACATTTGATTACTAACAAATGCCAAAGGGAGACTTAAATATTTTCAAAATCTCTCCATATATTTTTACGATTTTAAAAAATGTTTTTGTCTTGTTAGAGATGGCTATTTGTTTCCGTCTTCCACCTGAAAATTCAAGAACGGCTGATGAGATCCAGGGTCAACCAGAGGAAGTGTACGATCCGCTTAAACTACTCGTCGGGCGAACACCATCGTTTTTTTTTTGTTTTTTTTTATCTACCTCCACGATATAGGCAAAGATTGTTCTCCATAACTTCCAATCCTTTGTCCATTTCCTATCTCTCACAGACCCTAATTATGTATATATTTTGAGTAGAAATCTTAAATTTAAATTCCTGGTCGGTACCTAGTGGGTAGCCAATTGAAAATACCAGGTTCTGTGAGCGTTGATGCACGAGTGATATCATGGATAAGAACTCGGAATTGTTAATCGAAGAGCCTAGTTCCGATTCTGGTTGAGTTTGATATATGTCCACTTACGCTCAAATAGCCTTGGAAAAGGTATGAGTCTATCTCTTTTACCCTAGCTATGGATTAATTAGCAAGATTTATATCACTAAATTCTTATTAACTTCTCAAAAATTGTTACAATCTATAAATATGTTTGGCTTTGAATAATCAGGAAAATGTTGATAAACTGTAGAAAATCAATCAATAAATAAGAGATAACTATTTTTCTAGGCATTTTTAGCAACACTATAGCTTAAAAAGCTCTGAACACTATTACTCTCTTCTTTTTCTCTCAATATACCATCATCAGATTGCCTGATGATGGTGTATTGAACACGAACCTTAATAGCTTTTGAGTTGCAGTATGCTATTATCATAACAATAAATGAGAAAAATAAAGCAGTTGATAATGTTATATATATATATATATATATATATATATATATATATATATATATATATATAAATGGTTTAAGCCAATGAATAAATATTCCACAGTTTAATATTTACTTTTTCAGATATATATATATATATATATATATATATACAAAGTGGTTTTAACTAATGGATATATATTCCACAGTTTAAAATTTACTTTCTTTTACAGAAGTAGATTTACAGATATAAGAGACGAAGAAAATAATTGCAACGTTCAAAACATTAAATTAAAACAGTGTTTAATATAAAATAGATCAGTGAATATTTATTATTATACTTTAGCACATGTACAAACTATTACAAAATTGTACATTTTGTTTCGACATTAAAAGAACAATGTCTCATCAAGTAGTTAATAATTGTACATATTATAGTTATATCATCATTATATTGATGAGATATTGTTCTTTCAATGTTGAAACAAAATGTACAGTTTTGATGTAGTTTGTACATGTTCTCAATTATATATATAAGATACATACATACATACATACAAATAATAAAGATACGTACATACAAATAATTTTATCGCTAATTTCTCTGATTACTCGTTTGTATCGGCAGTTCGATCCTCGGTGAAGATGCTATGGTTTTATTCCTTTGACAATATCAGCTAAGCAGTTACACACCCTCCACCTCTCTCTTTGTCAATTTATCTAGCAACCTAGCGAGCTTTAGATAGGTGTTTTGACTATAAATCTAATGAAAGGTAACTTTTCGTCAAAAGCTGATCACCTAAGCAATAGTCGAAAAAGCTTGTTTGTAATACGAGTGGACTATCCTTTTAGTTCGGCTGAGGTTTTAATGGGAGCGCGTATTTGAGTCGGTTAGGGGGGACGGAGAGTAGGAATGACCAACTGCCTCCGACTTCTTGCTTGTTTCTTCTTTCATTTCTTCGATGACCAAGCAATACTGATTAAACGTAAGATTAAGCTAATCTTTCTCTTTTCTTAGCTGGTCACTTTCAAAAGAAAAATCCTGGATCTGTTCCAATTAAGTGGACATATGCAATTTCACGCGCACCTGAACTTAGATTCAATAATCTGCTACATAAGAATGTATGTGTTTAAGTATATACACGTACAAATGAATACACACCAGAATATTTACAAAGACATGTTTTGATGCCCCATATATGTACACCGATAGAAAAACAAGACGACGAAATATGTGTGTATACCTAAATATGTTTGGGTATGTATAGTATGGTATATAGGCGATGGGTATGATTCTATGTGAAGTTGTATGTTCACAATGATACGAAACGAAATCCGTACGTACGAAGGCGTGCTGAAAAGATCTCGGCCCAACGAAGACGGGATTTTAAAAAATACATTCTCATGTTTGGTCATTTAAAAAATGGTTTTTAAACTTTTCACATTTTTACCCTTCCTTGATTGTAGAAATTTGATCAAACGAGGAAATTGTTTGAACTTCCTCAAACTAAATATCTATTTAAAATTTGTTATTGCTGATAATCATCAGTCAGTTAAGTGCCATATGTGATACACGCTTTGGGCGATCATGTCTCGAAAGAGACATGACTGACTGGGCAGAAGATTATCCCGCATTAGGTTGCCATTACTTTCTGCGGCAAACTGGTTGCCAGCCAAGGCTATAGAACCCAATCTATTATTTAACCCATAACTGGCGGAAAGAGACGGATTAATACCTTTTCCAAAGGAATCATACTTTTTATAATTTCATTTATTTACGCTTACTACGACATAACGTTAAAACACCTGTTCCCGTACGATGACTGCAGTTAAGTAACGTCGAGACTGGTCAATCCCTAAATGGGTGACCGCTTGGGAATATCAGGTGCTGTAAGCTTTGTGTGCGGGTGGTATAATGGCTTGAAATTGTTAATCGGCAACCCAAGTTCCAATTCCGGTTGGGTTCCATATATTCATTCTTGCAAATCCACCTCTTCTCCCCACCAACTATGGGTTAATTAATTAGATTGGTATCGCTAAAACATTATTATATCCGAAAAAAAAATCTTAGAATCTAAAAATATTTTTAGGCTGTAAATAATATACTTAAAATATTTTAAATCATGGGTGGAATGAATATTTTTTTACGCTTTCTTTTAAAATCACACATATGTGAACGCGATAGACTGGAGAAGCGCACAGGTATCGCCTCTCTTATCTATCTCATTACTATACAGGTTATATTTAATGAATGCACGTGTTTGAGTAGACATCCATTTTTTAAGTATTAAATTAATATTTACAGGCTTAGTAACAGAAAATATATATATCTAATTTACACTCTGGTCATTAATTTCAAGATTACAGCAACAGATATATCTTCTTGAACGCATGTAATCGTAAAAGTTTATAGCAATAAGAAACAATGTCGGATGCTCCAAAAATTCCATTAATTACTTATATATATATATATAAGTACGTATATGTTTCTTTTAAACACGTTGTGTTAAACGATAAAGACAACTTAGACTTGCATATTTTTTTTGTATTTTCTCATATTCTCTAATGAGGCTTTTTATTTCCGAATTTTATTTTTGCAAAAATATACTTTATATATATATATATATATATATATATATATATTGTGGGTGTGGATGTCTGTGTGTGTCATCGGTTAGTTAAGTGCTGTACGTAATACACGTTTGGCCAATTATGTCTCTTTCGATCTATGACTAAGAAGATTTTCCAGCGGTAGGTTGCCATTTCCATTATGTCCAAAAGCAGAAAATTTCCTCGCAGTAGGTTGCCATTTCTTTCTGCAGTAAACTTGTTGCCAACTAAGGCCCTTCGAACCGATATCCACTGCACCACATTATTATTAAAAGCTATTTCTGTTAAGTTTGAATTTAGTTGTCGTTTGTGAGAACCAGAGATTTTCTGTTTATGGACATTATACGGGGAGAATTTTTTCAAACATTGTTCGTTTAGAATGCTTTCGTCTAATATTTAAACCATTTTCAAGGATTTGGGCTCTGATGTTCTTTGTGGTGCAATGGATAGAGGCTCGGAATGAGAAATCGGAGAGCAGAGTTCGAATTCCAGTTGAATTTGTTGCATCCGCTTAAGCACAAATACACTTGGGAAAGATAATCGGTTCGAAAGTGGATATCGGTTCGAAAGGCCTTAGTTGGCAACAAGTTTACTGCAGAAAGAAATGGCAACCTACTGCGAGAAAATTTTCTGCCTTTGAACATAATGGAAATGGCAACCTACTGCGGGAAAATCTTCTTAGTCAGTCATAGATCGAAAGAGACATAATCGCCCAAACGTGTATTACGTACAGCACTTAACTAACCGATGACACACACGTATAATGTCCAAAAACAGAAAATCTCTGGTTCTCACAAACGAAAATTAAATTGAATTCAGTGATATCCTTCAGCTGTAGTAATTGCCGTTCAATGTTATAGGTCCTATGTTTTTAATTCAGAGATTTCTTTCTGCTACACCAAATGTCACTCACGTTTATAGACCTCTTGTTTTGAATTCAGAGATATCAATCTGCTAAACCAATTGCCACTCAAAGTTATAAGCCAAGTCTGGCATGCTATTTACCCCTATCACTGTTCCTTTGATTTGGTAAAAAAAAAAATCATAAATAAAATTTTTGCTTAAAATATTATTTTAATAGTAATCGGATTAACCATAATATACAATCCTTCCACACTCACTCACGAAATTTTAAGAGGGCTTGAATTTACAGCAGAAACTAAACAAAAACAGAAAAATTGGTCCTGTTGGAAAATTATCACATAAAAGCCTGACAGTGAAGCCAAAATTGCATGTATCCTAAACTATTTAAAAATGGTTCCGATATTTCTAATGTCAAGTGTGAGATTGTGTGTTTCAAAGTGTCACCATAGTAACGATAAAGAAAAGAAAACAGAACGAAGGACAGGAAAAAAAGAAAGAACAGAAGAAACACGATAAAGAAAAAAAAACGAAAGAAAGGAAAAAAGAAAGAAGAGACAAAGCTTACAACCGTAGTATCACTTTTCATTTAACAATATTTCACTGACAATGCAAAATATACAAACACATATACACACATACATGTACATCTATATACGAGTACGCATTTGTTATGTGCTTGCCTAAGTGTGCATGGTTCCCAAAATTAAGTGCTGCGCAAGGGCTAATGTGCACTGAGGCCAGGGATATATATATATATATATATATATATATTAACTTTTTTTTTTTTTTTTATAAGCGTTTCACCCCGAGCAAGGCATGTCACTGCCACTACTGTGCAGGGGGCTACGTAGAGTGGAGAAAGGCTGATTAAATATAGAAAATAACAGAGGGTGGGTGATAGGCGGGTGAGGATACCGAGAATGAGGGTTGGGTAGATGAGAGTGTTGTGAGAATAGTTGGGAGTTAGTGTGATAGGAGGTGTCTATTGACCCTACATTTAAACACCTGGAGATTGTAACTGTCGGGAAAGCAGACTTGTGGAAGGGAGTTCCACAGGCGGGAAGCGCGAGAAAAGAAGCTGTTGGAGTAGAATTTACGGTTACATCTTATTTGTTTAACTGTAAAAGGGTGGGACCTAGTTGCTAATCTAGTATCTCGTGTAAATTCGTGCTTAGGCGGCACCAGTGATCTAAGCTCATCGGAGCAGAAGCCATGAAAGTACTTGTAGAAGAGGCACAGGGAAGCTACATCACGCCGGTGTGAGAGCGGCTGCAGCCGGTCTGCCAAGTCAGTATCAACCACGTTACAGATCCTCCTTTGTATTTTGTCAAGAAGCCCAAGGAGAGCAGCAGGGGCACCCGACCAGATATGGCAGCAATATTCAATACACGGGCGGATGGTAGATTTGTATATGTGCAGAATAGTTTCAGGTGGGAAAAATTTCCGGGCCCTGCACAGGGAGCCCACTTTCATAGCAGCAGATTTGGCAATGGATTCAATATAGTCATTCCATTTGAGGTCCGCCGAGAGTGTAAGGCCAAGGAGGCGTAGTATTTTATTCTCTGGGAGGCTAGCCTGTCCCATGCTAATGGGAGGTAGATGCGATTGTCTATGGTGGTTAGTTGATAACAGCTTTGTTTTGGAGGCATTGAAATTTACCAACCATTTCCTACCCCAGGTCACTACGGATTGGAGGTCCCTTTCAAGTGCGGCAGCGAGGTTCACTTTGTCGTCCAGACCTGGTTTCTGATCGATGCGGGAGTAGATTGTTGTGTCGTCGGCATACATACCAACTTGGGATCTAATGGTGTCTGGGAGATCATTATTGTAGATCAGAAAGAGCGTGGGACCTAGGATAGAACCTTGAGGGACGCCCGCGTTCGTCTGGTAGTTTTGGGAGGCATGCCCATTTAATACCACCTTTAATGTGCGGTTGGAGAGGAAGGACTGGA
This sequence comes from Ascarosepion bandense, assembly GCA_037127315.1. Taxonomy (NCBI): domain Eukaryota; kingdom Metazoa; phylum Mollusca; class Cephalopoda; order Sepiida; family Sepiidae; genus Ascarosepion; species Ascarosepion bandense. The sequence goes on along the minus strand of JBBBDQ010001723.1, from coordinate 39,227 downwards.
TGAGGTCAAACAGATGTCCAGTTATCCCATAGCTCCGCAGTTTGCACAAGAGGCCAGCATGCCAGACCCTGTCGAATGCTTTGGAGATATCCAAGGCAACGGTTCGGGCTTCACCATTCTTGTCGAGTGCCTGGTATATGTACTCGGTAATGGTCGTTAGCATATCAGCAGTAGACCTGGTGAAGCGAAACCCATACTGTTTGTCAGAGAGAAGCCCGTTGGTCATAAGGTGCTGAATCACCTCGGCGTTGATAATGGCTTCGAAAACTTTGCCAAATATTGGAAGGAGACTAATAGGACGGTATTTGGCGGGGTCTGAGGGTTCGCCAGAATTCTTAAATATAGGTACTACGCAGGAGGACTTCCAACAGGCAGGAAAGCAGGAAGCAGATAGGCAGAGGTTATAGAGTTTAGAGAGGACAGAGGAGAGTTCTGGGGCACATTTCTTCAGTACTATGACTGGGATTCCGTCACCGCCGCTCGCTTTGTGTGGGTCAAGTTGCGCTATTATCTTGGCGACCAGCGAGGGTGAAATGTGGACGTTATTTAGTTGAGCCTTAGTTCTGGGTGGGAAGTCTGGTGTAGGTATTCCTAACGAGTCCAGTGTCGAATTGGTTGAGAATCTACGGGCAAAGCATTCAGCCTTGTCGGCTGGGGAGGTGAGAACTTCAAATTCATTGATTAGTGGGGGTATTGAAGTCTTGTTCCTGCTGAGCACGCTTTTGCAGAGACGCCAGTAATCTTTGGAGCCAAACTTAGAGGATGCTATGCGTTGCCTAATTCTGGTAGCAAACGTAATTACAATACTAATAGTAACAGAACTAACTCTGCCAAAACTAGTACTAATTAAGCTATAATTTAAATCGTCTTGAGCAACCCACCGAGGACGAACTCAGAGGGAAAAGAACAGGAAGTAAAAAAAAAAAAACAAAGTGCATGAACAAAAAGTCAAGTACTCGTAAGAAAGAAAAAAAACCCAAGACGAAAATCCTCACACTAAAGCGCTCAGTACGAAAGTAGAGCAACAAAGACAGAAAATCTAAGCAAGAACCAAAAACCTACCGTGGTTTCACCCTACGGTTCTTCAGGGTAAACTGGCCAGTTTACCCTGAAGAACCGTAGGGTGAAACCTAGACAGGTTTATTGGCTCGTGCTTAGATTTTCTGTGTGTGTATATATATATATATATATATATATATATATAATGAGACACACACAGACATTTGCACACAAGTGTGTGAGTATGTATGTATATTTAAGCATCTTGGCATGGGGTGATGGTCGACGAGACTAGTTTCTATGACCATTACAACTGAATAATGAATCCAATGTTCACTAAGTACTCCATACAAAATTCGACCTTAAATAATCATTTTTAAATAATCCAACAAAAGTTGAAATGACATAAACTCAACATATCTAGAGAACTCTCTATCAAGACCGGTTGTGATTTTCACTGTTTAAGAAAATAAAAACAGGGATGACAGCTAGAATCTGCTACTAGACAGTGCTAAGGCTCAGTGCAAAAGCCAAGAAGTCAGGATAATAATGGGGGACTTAAATGCAAACGTAGGTAAAGATAGAGAAGGAGACACGAACGGCAACTTCGGTCTAGGAGAGCGCAACGAAAGAGGAGAAAAATGGATCCAATGGTGCTCAGCCAATGACCAGATCATTACTAACACCTGGTTCCAAGAACACCCACGACGTTTATGGACATGGAGAAG
>JBBBDQ010001723.1:0-25000 GCA_037127315.1 Ascarosepion bandense | reverse complement strand
TTTTTACAAAAAATCATGAGGCTTGTTCATTAAAACTGGTATAGGGGGTGCTCAAAATATAATTTATATAAAGCTAAATTTAATAAAGATATCCAAACAGGCACATTAATATAATATATATATATATATATATATATATATATATATATATATATATATATATTGTGTGTGTGTGTGTATTTATAAAGAATTAATGTATTTTATTTATAATCTGATATTAAGAGATGAGAATTTTTGAAATAGTACAACAGAATATTTCTTGACTGTGAAAGTGTTCTGTAGCTCAGCGGTCTAACTGCATGATAGCAATAACAGTTGATTCGATCTGTACGTGGGACGTAGGCTCGAAAGTTGCTGGAAGGCAACTATTTTTCATTAAGACTCTTAAATACACCGGCCGGTAGATACAGATTTACGGTGTTTATTTAGATCACCTTGTCCTTTTAAACTCGTCTTTCGACTAAATATAATGTTTGAAATATTAAGAGATAGCAATTTTTATATATATTTTTATATCCCAAAAACACCTGCTTTACTGCATTAAATCGTCGAAATATGAATCTTCACATGAGGTTTTATAAGCGCGTAACAAGTACGAACACACACACACATACATACATACATACATATATATATATATATATATATATATATATATATAAACGAACGCGGGCATTGAAATTTGCAGTCACGCAGTCATCAGGCCATAGATTGCGTTTAGCATGAAACAGACTGTTCCCTCTGGGTGTTAACTTCAATGTCGAGTTTTATATCTACATACGCTCTGTCCCCGATATTCAACACTTTAATCCAGAAATATAAATAATTAGGCAGTAATCACTCTTTTATACAAGTTTCGTTAAAAATAACAGACACAATGCTGTGCTTAAGTTTTTATGTAGTTTTTCATGTGTTTTATTTTCAGTGCATAAATTATACAAAAATTGTCCGAATAAGTAAATAAAATAATTAAAAAACCCTACACACAAGAGTATCAACAATGAACACGGTCACAATGTGCTGACCGTATTTAGAAAATAAACCATTCCGATAACTCTACATGCAATCTATATATTTAGTTGAAAGTAAAATAAAATTCATTCTTGATAATGGCTATAGCCCTTGTGTAAATAAAACATTCGGACAATTTTTATATAATTTATGCACTGAAAAAAAAAATGATGACATGAAAAATTATATAAAAGAAACTTAACCACAGTACCTTGTCTGTCAATTTTAACGTAACTCGCATATATATATATATATATATATATATATATATTTACTTATTATTTTCTTGCATATATATTTACTTACTTGTTTGCTCTACTGTTGTATTGAGCGCTTTAGTGTTAGGTTTCTCGTTTCAGGTTTTTTCTTTCAAACGAGTACTTTGACGTGTGTTCAGGTGCTTAATTTGTTTCTTTTTTATTTCCATTTTTTTCCCCTCCTTATACTCGGTAGGTTTTTTCGAGACGGATATAAAGTAATTATTAATATAATTATTAATATATATATATATATATATATATATATATATATATATATAATGATAAATGAAGAACAAGGTATGAAACGTGTCTTAATCTAACATGTTTCAATTTATTAAGCTTCTTCAGAGATCTGTTTACAAGACAAGAACTTTAAAAAAATTTAAAATCAAATATATACATATATATGCTCCTCGACATAGTTAATAGTTAACGAGACTATATTTATTCATCATTATTACTGAATTCTGTCCTCACTCCGAGCCCCATACAAAATCCGACATTAAATAACCCAACAAGAGTTGACATGTCATAAAAATGAGCCTCTCTCTCTCTCTCTCTCTCTCTCTCTCTCTCTCTCTCTCAATCACTCACTCACTCACACACACATACACACATCTCCGAGGAAATGTTGAAAAGTTCAAGGCCAATAAGGAATACCCACTAAAATTGATCATTTGGTCAATTTTTTGTGGATGCAGGTCGAACAGAGAACTTTTCGTCGCTCCTTCGTTCTGTGATATCGTTTGCAAATGTCGACACTCTGTTGGTCAAAGTCAACTAAAATCTATGACATTGGTTCGAAGGTGCTACTAAAACGAATCGCCTTGCAATGAGAGAAATCGGAAACAAAACACGTCTAATAGAAGCCGTTCAGTTTGTAATGTCCAAATTTGTTCATTTCTGTCTTTAGTTAATTATTAATAAATGTGTAAGGCAACGGAATTCATTACATTTGATTAGTGCCACACATTTGATTTATTACAATTTGACGCGACACCTTTTAAGATCGGCCTTCCATATAAATGCAAGCAATGCGTGTTTTAATAGATTTTTAATTGTAAAACATTACAGATTATGATCAAGGAACGTACACAAATACATGAATATTCATCTCATGCACATAGACAGATATCAATATAGCTTTCGTCATATATTCTAACAAGTATTGTTAAAGAAATAATGGAAGTTAACATTTATAGTTTTGTAACAAGTTTGTTTTTCTAGCTTCCGTTTCTTGGTGTTAAACGTGTAATGTAAAGTAACTGTCGACAGTTGAAGATAAGTTAGCCTTTGAATCTTGTCATTATCAAGAAAGAAATTCAATAAATTCCAAATGTTATGCCTTAATGTGTATCTTTGGAATAATTTAGAATTTACATAAATAATATGTCCGTTCTATCAATATCTATCTACGTATGTACATATACATATACAGACAAATACATATTTTAGCGTAAATACTGGAATCTAAACAATATTAAGTCTGGAATTCTAAATAAGAAATTTATGACAAATGAATCAACTAGTGAATAATTTGAATACACAATTATATATATATATAGAGAGAGAGATAGATAGATAGATAGATATGATGTATATATTTATAAATATAGATAGATAGATAGATATGATGTATATATTTATAAATATAGATAGATAGATAGATATGATGTATATATTTATAAATATAGATAGATAGATAGATATGATGTATATATTTATAAAGAGATAGATATGATGTATATATTTATAAAGATAGATAGATATATAGATATATATTTATAAAGATAGATATGATGTATATATTTATAAAGATAGATATGATGTATATATTTATAAGATAGATATAGTTTATATGTTTATAAAGATAGATAGATAGATATGATGGATATATTTATACAGATAGATAGATAGATATGATTTATATATTTATAAAGATAGATAGATATGATTTATATATTTATAAAGATAGATAGATATGATTTATATATTTATAAAGATAGATAGATATGATTTATATATTTATAAAGATAGATAGGTAGATATGATTTATATATTTATAAAGATAGATAGGTAGATATGATTGATATATTTATACAGATAGATAGATATGATTTATATATTTATAAAGATAGATAGATATGATGTATATATTTATAAATATATCTAGATAGATATGATGTATATATTTATAAATATAGATAGATATGATGTATATATTTATAAATATAGATAGATATGATGTATATATTTATAAATATAGATAGATATGATGTATATATTTATAAATATAGATAGATATGATGTATATATTTATAAATATAGATAGATAGATATGATGTATATATTTATAAATCTAGATAGATATGATGTATATATTTATAGATAGATAGATATGATGTATATATTTATAAATATAGATAGATATGATGTATATATTTATAAATATAGATAGATAGATATGATGTATATATTTATAAATATAGACAGATAGATAGATATGATGTATATATTTATAAATATAGACAGATAGATAGATATGATGTATATATTTATAAATATAGATAGATAGATAGATATGATGTATATATTTATAAATATAGATAGATAGATAGATATGATGTATATATTTATAAATATAGATAGATAGATAGATATGATGTATATATTTATAAATATAGACAGATAGATATGATGTATATATTTATAAATGTAGATAGATAGATAGATATGATGTATATATTTATAAAGATAGATATGGTTTATATATTTATAAAGATAGATAGATAGATATGATGGATATATTTATACAGATAGATAGATATGATTTATATATTTATAAAGATAGATAGATATGATTTATATATTTATAAAGATAGATAGGTAGATATGATTTATATATTTATAAAGATAGATAGGTAGATATGATTGATATATTTATACAGATAGATAGATAGATAGATATGATGTATATATTTATAAATATAGATAGATATGATGTATATATTTATAAATATAGATAGATATGATGTATATATTTATAAATATAGATAGATATGATGTATATATTTATAAATATAGATAGATATGATGTATATATTTATAAATATAGATAGATATGATGTATATATTTATAAATATAGATAGATAGATATGATTTGTATATATTTATAAATATAGACAGATAGATAGATATGATGTATATATTTATAAATATAGACAGATAGATAGATATGATATATATTTATAAATATAGACAGATAGATAGATATGATGTATATATTTATAAATATAGATAGATAGATAGATATGATGTATATATTTATAAATATAGATAGATAGATAGATATGATGTATATATTTATAAATATAGATATATATGATGTATATATTTATAAATATAGACAGATAGATATGATGTATATATTTATAAATGTAGATAGATAGATATGATTTGTATAAATATTTATAAATATAGACAGATAGATAGATATGATATATATTTATAAAATAGATAGATAGATAGATATTTGTATATATTTATAAATATAGATAGATAGATAGATATGATGTATATATTTATAAATATAGATAGATAGATAGATATGATGTATATATTTATAAATATAGATAGATAGATAGATATGATGTATATATTTATAAATATATATAGATAGATAGATATGATATATATATTTATAAATATAGATAGATAGATAGATATGATGTATATATTTATAAAGATAGATAGATAGATAGATATGATGTATATATTTATAAAGATAGATAGATAGATAGATATGATGTATATATTTATAAAGATAGATAGATAGATAGATAGAGATTATGAATATAAGGATATATATGTATAATTATTTAGTTTTTGGTCATAACTAAATTAGACCAGTACAGAGATGTATAAAAAATGTGTAAAATACAGTTATATTGTAGAACTTTTGAATATTTTTCATTTGTAAAGGAGTTATTATGCAACCTAGGTTTCTTCTATCTGGTGTCTTCATACGATTTACAATAGCTGATTTTATCCCCGTTGCGTGAGCGTTCTTAAACAAACGATAAAATCAATTATTGTAAATCGCCTGATGACACCAGATGATAGAAACTTTGGTTGCGTAATATCTCTCTCTCTATATATATATATATATATACATATATATATATATATTATTATTATTATTATGAATATATATATATTATTATTATTCTGAATATATATATATTATTATGAATATAAGTATATATATATATTATGATGAATATATATATTATGAATATATGTATGTATGTATATATATATATATATATATATATATATTACGAATATATATATATGTACTATGAATATATATATATATATATATATATTATGAATATATGGATATATATGTGTCATGAATATATAGATATATATTATGGATATATATATTATGCATAAATTAATTTATTTATATGTATATATATTTATATATGTTTGTGTGTGTGTGCGTATATGCGCAAGTATATTTGGTTTTATATATATATGTGTGTGTGCGTGTTTATATACAGGGTGAGATGGATGAACTGTCATTTAAATTACGCAAAAATGAAAATAACACTGACATCTCATTTTAACAGATATATTTACCTAAATTGCACAAAAATATGTTGAAATACTAATGAGTTTATTTATTTAATAATATTGCCATTAACTTTAAACATGGAACCTCCTGCAAATTTTCTGGACAGTCTCCTTGTTTAAGCTGGTGAATGTTACCATAGTCTTTGTCTTTTGGTTTTCTTCATCTCTCACTCAACTGCACCCCGCATATAATAATCAAGGGGGTTGCGGTCTTGGGAGTGAGTTGGCAAGATGTTGACGAGTGATTTGGCCGAAGAAATTGTCTGACTTCTGCATGTGTGGCATGATGCAGAGTCATGTTGTCAAACAGGGTTTTCCAGCAGCCACACTCTTGACCCAGGCTAACACTACCTCCTGAAGGAATCTTATGTAGACTTCCGTGTTGGGCCTTACACCATGTGGGAAGATGAATGGAGGCATAACGCCACCATTACTTGTGACCACTCCAAATACTATGATTTTTAATGGATGTATCATCTAAATCTTTCTGATTCCTATTCACTGTCCTCAGACTGACACAAAAACACTCTGAATTTTTCGTACTGGAGTTTCAGGTAAGAATGCCAAGCAGTACAGCACGCCGTTTTCAAATTTCTGGAGGAGTGAATTCCGTCATAATAATCATTTTCTCACAGACGGTGCCCAACTGACCCTAATATACGGTACAGTCGACAAAATTAAAAACAAAGAACGTGCGAAATTAAAATACAAAATTGGGACAATTTATCCATCGAACCCTCTCTCTCTCTCTCTCTCTCTTTCTATCTCTCTCTCTCTCTCTCTCTATATATATATATATATATATATATATCTCCAGAGTTCTCCAGCATTTACTTTTTAAAAAACTGCTCATACATCGTTGAGCGTAATATAATTAATTTTTGTTTTTTTTAAATTAATTTAATTAACATTACAACTTGATAATTTATATTTTCTCGTCATTAAATGTGTTTAGAAATACATAAACACATATATACAGTTTATATTCTTCTTTATACAATATATATATATATATATATATATATATTATTTGCTATTAAAATAATATGTGTGTGTGTGTGTGTGTGTGTGTGAATTCGCATATGCACGAGATGTCTTTGTCTCTGTTTGTATACCGACCTTTTTAGATGATTTATTTTCAGACCCACTTCAGGTTCGCAAAAGACTAGTGGACTAGTGAATAACAGCAACTCTCCAGAAATCAACAGCGTTTTTTACTCCGTGGCCACGAAAGCTACAAAATGCCCAAAGTTTTATTAAACTTTAGTCTTTTATTAGGTTAAAAACTGGTTTTAAAATAAACTTTTTCGGCCTATTCCCTTTAAACATGTATAGACGATGTGTGCCGAAAAGTGCTCAGGCCGATAGAGCTGTGTCTTCCATGTGCAAAACGACCACGTCTGATAGGTTGTTATTTGGTCAGATTTTAGGTATTAAATCGAGCTGAAAACTTTCCTTCAGCTCACTATATAAATATATATATACGACTACCCGATAATGGTGTACATGGCACCGAAACCTGAAAGCTTTTGAGTGCAATCAAATATTTTATTATTGTAGCCTTAATAATAACTATATCGCTATAAATGCTCTACATCTGTATTGAATATTTGAAAAAAAAGTAAGAATTACCAACTGTGGAATATATATATATATATATATATATATCCACTACATACATACATATATATATATATATATAGCTCCACTGTTTATATATATATAGCAGGTTCATCTCGATTTCGAAGTTTCGTCAGGACACCTTCACTTATTGGGATTTTATGTATATATATATATATATATATATATATATATATAAGTTCGATGATTTTGCACTACCAATATTTATTTTTAAGATTATTTTTTTCATCTTCAATATACTTAACTCATTAAATCACTGCTTCTGAATTAATGACAAATTTAAAAAATCATACTGTCAAAAATCCTGATACAGATTCAGCAAACCATGGCAAGCAACGGAGTTTGCGATCCAATTTATATATATATATATATATATATATATATATATATATATATATATTTGTTAAATTTATATCAAATGATCTGATGATCTCTGAAAACCAGGAACTTAAATTTAAGATGCTGTTTTGATTTGAGATTATATTGTTTTGCAAAATTATATATCTAACGAATATATATGTACTGAAAACCATAAAAAAAACTATGTACGTATAGATATTTATTAAAAATTTATTAGTTTGAAACAGGATCATTTATTTTCCTTATTATTTTATTTATTATTTATTTTTTTGCAAAACCTTTGAAAGTCATTATTGTAAAGGTAAAGGACAATTTGTATGAATGACTTTTCTATTTCCTTTTAAACGTATTAATTTTAAATGTGCCCCTATATAGGTGCGTCATAGATAAATCATCCATTAAAGATATGATTATACTTTTTTTTAGAAGTAAAACCTAAATTATTTACTCTAAGGTATGTGGATATTCTTGATTCTTTGTTACATAATAGTTTATTAGAAATTTAATTTTATTATTTTTGTCTTTTTTGTTTGTTTGTTTTTTACTTCATTCGTTTAGAAAAGTTTTATTTTATTTGCAACAACTTCATAGATTTTTTTCTTAGGGTTCGCAGGGAACCACTACAGATATTTGATAAAGAAAAAGATGCTGCCGCTACTTCAACTAAAATGACTATTTTGCTACTATGCTTAGCAACTGCTGTCTTGCTACTTTGTACAGTACAATGTGGCCAAAGTATTGACCAGTGGTTCGGGATAGAGGGGCGGGGAGTTTAACAGTGCAAGGTGAATAGCAGAAAAGCTATAATGACCATAGCAAGCAATGGTCACTCACTGTCAGTAGCTGAGATAGTGTAGGTATTCTTAATAGTTACTCAGGCAGTTGCAACTGGCAAAAGTAGTAGCACAAGTCGATGTCGCAATACTGATGCAATACAGATGGCCATAATAGTAAGGCTGACCCCACTGTGAAGTACAGTAAAAGTCGGATTACTTGTAGTAGTCACTGTGGGGATCTTAGTAACATTACTAGCAGTAGCAGGCGTTCTAGAAATATAAGTGGGTTGCAGCAGAAGGTGCAGTTGTTGAAATAAATAGTCACGTTTCAATAGGTAATAAAACCTGCATAAACTTGCATATATATATATATATATATATATATATATATATATATACAATTATTGTCTTTGTTAGTTGCCGGTTCATGTAATTTAAAAATTGTGTATTTAGGCAGAAATCCCTTTTTATTGCAAACTTCATTAAAAATGTAAAGCAAGATGTTATGATTAAGTTGTTTATATAATTTTTTTATTTGTTTTAATTTTATCTCTTTTCAGGTTTAAATTACATAAAAAGAAAAAATATATAGAAAAATCCTAATTATAGAACTTTCTCATTTCGAAATCTATCACTATGGAGAGATTTCTGCCTAAATATACAACTTTAAATTTATGTATATATATATATATATATGATATATAAATGCTATATATATATATATATATATATATATATATATATATATATATATATAAGTATGTAAATGGAATATATATATATGTGTATGTAAATGGTATGTAAATATATATATATATAAGTATGATATATATATATATATATATATATATATATATATATATGAATGTAAGTTTTTTATATAATCTATACGCGTACAAATATAAGGAAAAGAAGATGAAAATGAAATTGGTGTCTTTAAGTTTTTAAGAATATTTATTCAGAAAAATTTTACCAATTTCACAGTTCTAAGATTTTCAAAAGGCATAGTTACTCGCCTCTCTACCTCAATATATATTTTCATAAAATTGTGAAAACTCTGAATAAATATACCCCGGTTGCATTTTGTGTGAGCTTGTGACCCTAAGTTTCACGCTTTTGCGATCGTCAGACAAACGCACACGAATCCAACTCACAAACTCACACCAATCCGACTGAATATGTTAGCTCTATCACTGATATTGAGCGCTTTCAAATAAGTACTGTTCATATATAATATATAAATAATGTAATATATATAACAAATTGCAGCGTGACCCAGGGGTAGAGTTGCCAACTGATGACAATTCGGTCGGATTTCGAGCCTGTGTTATGGAGCAATCGGAGTCTAACCGTACTGATGCGCTGTGATACAGCGAAACATCTCTCTGCGGATGACAGTATATATATATATATAATTTCACACACAAATGTATATATATATAAATATATTCGCATTTATATAATTTTATACACACACACACACACACACACACATATATATATACATATATATATATATTTGATTAGCAAGCTTTCTTTTGTACACGTTTTATTAAATTTAACAGACAAATAAAATCAGATAAGATTTTATACAGTTTTTTAATCTTCCTATATTGTTCTTTATGTATATATATTTGTTTTCTTTTTTTTCTTTTTTTTTTTTTGGTGAGCTAAGATAGAGTACAGTATATATATTGTGTGGTAATTATGCTTATATTTTATAGTTAAATGTTTGAATTGCACAAATTTGTACTTTCTAATATAAAAAATACAAATCCTTTGATTATTTATGTCATCTTTTCCCGTTTAATTTAATAAAATTTGTGTTTTTAGGTATGTGCGTTGTGGTACAGTGGATATCGGCTCGGAACGAGAAACCGCGGAGCCGAGTTCGAATTCCAGCTGAATCCGTTGTATTCACTTACGCGCAAATACCCTTGGGAAAAGTATTAATCCGTCTATTCCTTCCATTTATGTGTTAAATAGCAGGACAGATTGGGTTCTATAGCCTTGGTCGGCAACCAGTCTACCGCAGAAAGCAATGGCAACCTACTGCGGGATAATCTTCTGCACAGTCAGTCATGTCTCTTTCGAGACATGATCGCCCAAGCGTGTATCACGTATGGCACTTAACTAACTTGTGGTTCAGAACTTAGAACAAAATATGATTTGAATAATTGTCAACTTTTTTAAGCGTTTTTGTCGATAGACAGCTTGAAATAGCTATTGTTTAAATTTTAAGAATTTACTTTATCAAAAATGATAGATAAGTTTTAATTAATTTTTCACAAAGTTGAAACGAATGATTTTTCAATGCTCCATAGTTTCAATTTAGTAAAATATATCCAAGTTTGAAATGATAAGTTAACTATGGTTTACATCGATTTCCAGAAAGATCGGTAAAATATAAAAAACGTATTGTAGCTCTATATAAATATTTTATCCGAAAGAATAATCAACGAGCGATACAAATATATATATATATATATATATATAGAGAGAGAGAGAGAGAGGGCGTGGGGGGGGATAGGTATGGATGGAATAAAATTCCGTATCTGAAGAAACACTATTCTTAATAAAGCGCTCACTACAAGTTAGAGAGAATAATATTTATTTAGAATTTATAACATAAATATAATATCACTACAAAAGTAGCTATTTTGTTTCGACACTACTTGTGTGTTATCAAGTGATGGTGATTATTCCAAATTGAAGAGTTTTAAAAGGTTCAAAACTAAAACTCTTCAAATATATATATATATATATATATATATATATGTGTGTGTGTGTGTATATATATATATATATATGCAAATATGTACAACATATATAAATATATATATATATATATATATATATACATACGGGCACCTCGAGGTGGTGTAATGGTTAACAAGCTAGTCTCACTAGGATCATTAAAATTGAGTAGTGAGTTCGATCCTCACTTGGGGCTCCATACTTTTGGCCTTGTGCCACATCTAAGATGCGCTTAGAAAATCACCATATATAAATAATTATATATAATTGTGTGCGTGTGAGTCCGTACGGTTTAAAGAAGTTAAAATTATTTAAATGATTTCATTACGTTTAAAAAATGAGAAAGCAGTACAATTTGGCATAAATCTATCGTCAAAGCAAAACACCTTAATCCATACCAGCCGGATTTTTTTTTTTCATTAAAACTTTAAAAAAAACAAAGATACCATGTAGGTATAGCCGGATTCCTAAATACACGTATGAATGAACAGGTAGAAGAGTAATAACATTCAAAATGTACTGCCTGCCCTGAAAATTCTTCTTCTGTGCGCCTTGTCCCTTCAGGATGTTGACAATCATAGCTCCCCGTAATTTCTTCTGCTTTGTAGCTCAATAAATGTCTTCGTTCCTAAACCCTGTTCAGTCATCTATTTACTCAAGTTATCTGGTTATACTTTGTTTTTACTCCGCCTCTCTCGGCTTCATTCTGTCCTGTATCAAATTTTACAAGCCCTCTTTCCTCATTGTGTGTCCTAGAAATTTCAACGGTCTCTTTCTGGTCCTGAAAATTATCATTTGAAATCGTAATTTTTGCCCAGGCACTTATAACGACGGCAAATTAACGAAAACGTGTGTAACTACCTCAACTAGCGGGTCGAACATCAAATAGATGGGTAGATTTTATATTTTATATGATTATGGATATTTTTACAGGATGTATATTATATTCGGATGTGCGCGAAGAGTATTAATAATCACTGTGAAGAATTCGTTTTACCCTAAAGAGAATTCTGATCAGAAACATAAAATTCAATATAAATCCCAATATCAGAAACATCTCGCTATTCGAAAGGCCCTATATATCAAACGTTTCTCTGCTACTTTCAACCTTAGATTATTTAATAGTGTAAATGGAGTGTTGAATGTTTGTTTTTTGAAATAGAAAGATGCTCACGCGAATTCCATTTGAGCGCTGCGCGTGAAGGCTTGGAATGAATGCTTCTTTTTCAAAAACAACACAAAAATAAATTGCTACGTAACAGTCAAAACATAAGGAAGAATAACAACATCAAAGACCAAAACACCATTGAATTTGGCTAAAGAAGTAGCCTAAAATTATGGACAATTTTTCTACTAAGCAGAAAAATGTTATGTGTGTGTAAGGAATATCTACTTGTGAATGTATGTGCATATTGGGCAATGTGAATATGTATGTATGTATGTATGTATGTATGTATGTATGTATGTGGGTGTTTGTTCGTGCATAATTATGTATACGTGTATGTGTTCACATATATGTGCGCGTGCGTGTGCGCATATATATTGTTCATAAATTTAACAAAAACGGCTTGGAGGTAAATCCCAAATGATCCTATTAATATTATATATTGACACAGATCCAGCCAAAGGGCTCAGTGTAATTAAAATTATTCATTTACAGAGCCAATAAATTCGTCTGACCTATTTTTTTTCCAAATTTATTTATTTTATTGTATCTCTTTTCGTTAATGTCTCCACGTGGCAGGTTCCGATAACAATGATATTCCCCATTTTTTCTTTTGTTTTTCTTGTGCCCTACTCTTACTTACGATCTTTTACAAACACACAAAAAAATTTAATTTTTTTCTCATGTTTTGATCTCGCTAATGAGATTAGTGTGCTAAGAGCCACCAGGAACAGGGAGACGTAGAAGACCATGATCGTCTATGTCCTGAAAAGTCAAGGCACAAAGAAGAAGAAGAATGTGATGGGTGTTAAATTTAGCCTTCGAAATGGCCATCGAATTTAAGAAAGTTTGAATTTACACACACATATATATATATATATATATATAGAGAGAGAGAGAGAGAGCTTAGAAATTCTGATGTTTAGTTATTTGTTGTATATATATATGTATTATTGCTTGATAATTGGTGTATTATTGAAGGAAAAGGCAGAATATCTAATTGAGAATATAACCGTTCTTAGATTTAAAGCGTGTAATCATAAAAACTGCATGATGCTATAACTCAAACTATTATAAGACTATGTATATATATGGTCACTCTCTCTCTCTCTCTATATATATATATAGAGAGAGAGAGAGAGAGAGCAAGAAATCATTTAAACAACCTTTTTAAATTAAACTTCCAGATGAATTTGTTTAATTTTTCATTTTTTCTTGGAAGTTAAGATGAAGTCGAGGATAATGCATTTGTTTTACATACACGGTATGGTAGTGTTAAAAATTTCTCAGCGCAACTAAGGACCTCTTCCAAAATGAATTGGGGTCTTTGATCAGATTTTTTTGAGTAGGTAGAGCTGACATGCTCATAAATATATGAGACAGACAGATGTATACGCCATTTAGATTTAAAATGAAATGCATAGGACATTGTTATTAACTAATCATATTTTAGCATGGCCTAGAACTATGAGCCAGTAAAATTGCAGTGGGTGGGTAGTAGATGATCTGAAGATGGCCGGTTTTACTGAACAATAACACTGATCTATAACATATATATAATATACACATTTAAATAAAAGATAATTATTTAACATGCAGAGCTTTTAAATCAATTATTCTGTAAGGCCCGACGGTGCCGAAAGGTTGAAACCATGGTAGCGTAATCGGCTGATCTACCTCATTTTAATATATATATTTGTGTGTGTGTGTGTTATGGGAGGGTGTAAGCATTGATAAATGGTCTGCTAAATGCTATTAGTTTATCTCTTAAATATTCCTTTCTCAATTATAAGAGAGGGCGCTGATATATATATATATATATTTATATATTTAATACCTTTTTTTAACGACATATTTTTATGACTCAAAACGTTAATATTTTATCGAGTACACAGGCCTATAAACGAAAAACGAAAACTAGGCTGCGGCAGAAATACCTCCTGCATGATGTTATGACATTAATGGCATCTAGCTAATGTCCTACCATTATGAAAGAGTTATTTCTGGGAGGTATATATGAGAGGTATATATGCTGGACCCTGTATATACTGTTTAAAAGTGTCTATTCAAATGCGGCTAGCCACGAAAAATAACGTCTGAAGTAATATATATATATATATATATATATATATATATAGATAGATATATATAGATAGATATTATGGACGTTTGTTTACAAAATCAACATAGCTACAACGGATAAACTTGAAATGTAAAATGATTATAACGAGTGCGTTCACGTGTGCTTACAAAATTCAACATTACAACGATTACACTTGCATTAAGTTTGGCTTTGCAATTTCCCCCTGAAGATGATCTCGGAGAAGATCGAAAGCACTTGGGTTAAGAAAACTACAGTATTTTCCTTGATGAATTTCAACGTAACATTAAGAAACTAGAAAGAACTGTTATAATAAGTCTATATTATGCAGTGAAACATACTTGTATGAAAATATGCTGCCCATATATATATATATATATATATACTCTTAAAAATTTTTGGATATTCTACAAATCTATAGGTAATAAATATTTCGCAGCTAAGACGCAGCTCTTCAAACCCAAATCATACAACAGTTAATGTTTAAAATCATCCAGAAAATAGGCACATAAGGACACTCATGCGCCCATATCGAGAATAAATATTTGTAACGGTAATCTGCAAAAAATTTTCGTCGCTCATTCAAAAAAGAAAAAGAAAAATATAGAAAAATTTTAAAAAAGAAAAAAATGAGAACGAAAATTATAAGGAGAAAGGAGGTTAAAATTATTGTATAAGATCGACACGCAGCATCTATAGTCTAGATACGTAACCAATATACGTTAATTTCATTAACCTATATTGGTTACGTATCTAGACCATATATATATATATATATATATATATATATATATGCGTTTTAGTAGTTACATATTGAATTTTTTATGCGAGTACATGAAAAATATGAGGTGAGGATGCGGAAGAGAAAAAAGTTTCTCTTTAATGCTCATAGTTAGGCGAGATCAGTAATTAATATTTTTGTAGTAGATCTATAAAAGAAAACTCCTTAAAGAAAAAGAAGCAACCGATTACTAAAAGCAATTAATGATCTATCCTACATGTCTTCATAATATGCACCGCTAACCGCCTCCTTGTAGGCCTTTAAACTAACATATTTCGTAAGCCTCTACCTTGACTGTGTCATGCGAAACTGTGTCGTGCAAAACGGTTTTTCTCTCCAGAATCTATTTTATATATCTAAAAGTCTACCTTTCTCCCATGCTTAGAATATTGCTGCAACATACGGTCCTGGAGTCCCTGCTATTTACCTTGTCAGTCAGTTTAGTGCCATGCGCGATACACACTTTGGGCGATCATGTCTTGAGCTCTCTGATAACATCCAAGAAGAATAAGCATTACTACTGGTTCTAATGTGGCGGCACGCGTTCAGTCATTTTATAAAGGTTGCCTATTTACGCCTTTTCTTGAAATATTTTTATGGTAATTGTTCGGATGAGCTCTTCGCTATGGTATCTTGACTTTTTTAAAATTTAAGCACAGTATCAGACTGGTGAAGTGCGATACAAAGGTCCAAAGGCGAATTGGCATGGCGAAGGACGCGTTCCAGAAGCTGAGTAGAGTGTTAAGACACAGGAAACTTTCGCTGAAGACAAAGAAGAAAGTGATTGTTTGCTATGTGATGTCAGTTCTTCAATATAGTAGTGAATGTGGGACAATATCAACAAAGATGAAGGAAAAACTTGAAGCATCTGAAATGTGGCTCTTCAGAAGGATGCTGCGGATATCATGGACCGAGCATGTGAGCAATGACGAGGTTTTGGAAGTGATGGAAACGAAAAGGAAATTAATATTGAGCACCAGAAAGAGAGAAATAAAGTTCCTGGGACATGCAATTAAGAAGGATTTCTTGGAGAACCTCATACTAACAGGCTAGATAGAGGGAAAAAGAGACAGAGGAAAGCATATTTGAATGGCCTGAGCAAGTAGATGACGGAACAGGGGCTGAGAGACGTTACAGGAGAAAGCAGGCTAAGAGCCAACAGGGATAGGGAGACGTGAAAGACCATGATCGCCTACGTCCTGAAAGAACAAGGTACATAAAAGAAGAAGGACTAGACTGGTGACGAGGTGTCAGCAATTAATTTGAGCTGGCTATATGTATTCGCAAGTTCTATGCTAGCAGTTTCTTTTTCTCGCACTTCTCGCTTTCCAGCTCCTTTATTTACATTTAATTTTAATCTGAAAAAATTAGAATGCAATATTTACTGTCCTCCTGATTACTCTTTTCTCTTCACACTCATTATTAACCTTTTCGGTCCTAATTTTTTTACACTCTGAAACCCCTTGGGCTTTAGTGGCTTTACTGCCTTGCATGGGATGATACCGATTAAGAAAGCAGAGAAATTACTGGTTTCGTGACATCAAAACTATTCAGTGACTTTCAGTCGTCATCATCAATGAAAGTAAAAGTGAAAGTAAAAGTTAAGAATTGCACAAAAAACGATAAAAGCTGCAACGCTTTAAAACTATTATATTAACTAGATATTCAATATAGGATGCTCGGAGTTGATCTAACGGCTAACAACTCTCATAACTGGTAAGCAACGAATTGGGTTCAAATTCCTGTGAACTTAGTTTGTGCCCGTTTCAAGAAGGTATAAATTCATCCCCTTTTTCGCTGCTGATATTTTGTACCAATATTTACTAATTTTGCGGGGAAAGGAAATAGATACTACCTTACTTCTCCCCATAAGTCTGAGAAATGATATAAAAAAAATAGCATCCTATCTCAACCATTGATGAGATTAAATCTATAATCTGAGTTTATAGTTAATATAAAAACTAATGTTAATCCCTTTCGAGTACGAAACCAACAGGGACAATTTTAGAAACGATATTGAAGGTATTGTTATTACTTAAACGGCTTAAGCAATAATATTTTTGTAATAGTTTAAGACTTTCTTAGATTAAGTCTGTCATTATCATTATATATTGACGAGATTTTATTTATTTTGTTTCTTTTTCCTTTTTTTTTTTCTTTTTTGATATTATTTATTGTAATTCTCATAACGTTATTCTACGGCCATCAAAGAACTAGCGTCGGATGGAAATAAAGAAAAATAACTTTTACTCTTTAATTCCGACCCACCATGTCTATTTTAACGATCATAGAATAACGATCTCAAAATGACTGTAAAATCATCAAAAACAAATATAAGTTGATAATGTTAACAATATCTTTGTTCACAAAAAATGTCTACTTTTCTCTATTTGTGTGCGTGGGAGTAAGTAAAAAGCAGTTTCAGGGAGAATAAATTTAGTATTTATTTATTCTGTTACAAGAGAAATGGTTCTAGCATTTATAAGGCTAGGGAGAGATATGCTAGTAACGATTGCGTATGATATAATTTATACACACGGTCATAAAAGAACAGTTGGTATTAGTATTATTAGTACGTGTATTCTTGCTTCTTGTGGCGCTGCTAGTAAACTGACTATCTGTGCCACTAGTAGCAGTAGTAGTGACTACAGTAGGAAAACGAGCGTGCAAGAATTGGTAGCAAATGCAGCTGGTTAAAGTTAGTATAAGTAGCTGTAGTAAATGTAGGAATATATCTATCCTCCCACTCGAACAGTATATGGCACAAGACCATTTTAAAGGAGGATAGTCATTATATCTGGATAAGCTTTCTAGTATATAGAAAATATAGAATTTATTTTAAGACAAAGTTTTAAAATCAAAATATTCTCATTGGTATCATTTACTATGATGGTAACGATTGTTTTTTTTTTCAAATACTCATAAAAATATTGGTAATGTGCTATTATGGATAGTAGTCTTTTTGGTGGTCTACTAAAAGATAAATGTGTTTAATGATTGTTCAGAAGAGATGAGTTCGTTTATTTATTTGTCAATATATTGGACATTTTCAATTAGTGCTGTTTTAATAAGTAAATATATTAAATTTTGTTCATAATAATCTAACTTAAATGTTTAATAAAAAGTACCTGTAGATAATAGGGAACGTAAATATATGAAAATAATTCGTTTTTAAGGAAACATTAAACTAAATTTTACTATTTTAAACTTTTTTCATTTGTACACATGAATATGATATAGATATTAACAGAATTAGATATATTTAAAAGAAATAGATAATATACAGAATCAGATTAATACAGACAACAGAAGTAGATACATATATGCATACAAACATATACACATAGCTAAATACATGCATCATTAAATGTATCCATACATAAATAAAAACGATATAGATAAATAGAGAGATAAACAAAGAGAGATAGATTTAGAAATAATAACATAAATCGGTCGATAGATACAGAAATAGATAGATCAAACATAACTAAAAACTTAGTCAGATATATAGATACATAGAGCAATTATAAAAACAAACGAAAGATAGATCAAATATAAACACAAACGATAGATACATAGAAAAAAATAAACACAAACGATAGATACATAGATCAGATATAAACACAAACGACAGATAGATCAAATATAAACACAAACGATAGATAGATAGATAGATCAAATATAACCACAAACGATAGATAGATAGATGAAATCTAAACACAAACGATAGATAGATAGTTCAAATATAAACACAAACGATACATAGATAGATAGATAGATAGATGAAATATAAACACAAACGATAGATGGATATATAAATCAAATATAAACACAAAGGATAGATAGATAGATGAAATATAAACACAAATGATAGATAGATAGATGAAATATAAACACAAACGATAGATAGATAGATCAAATATAAACACAAACGATAGATAGATAGATCAAATATAAACACAAACGATAGATAGATAGATCAAATATAAACACAAACGATAGATAGATAGATCAAATATAAACACAAACGATAGAAAGATAGATAGATAGAACAAATATAAACACAAACGATAGAAAGATGGAGATAGATCAAATATGAACACGAACGATAGATAGATCAAATATGAACACGAACGATAGATAGATCAAATATAAACACAAACGATAGATAGATAGATAGATCAAATATAAAAAAGGATAGATAGATAGATCAAATATAAACACAAACGATAGATAGATAGATAGATAGATCAAATATAAAAACAAAAGATAGACAGATAAAATATAAACACAAACGATAGATAGATAGATCAAATATAAACACAAACGATAGAGAGATAGGTTAGATCAAATATGAATACAAACGATAGATAGATAGATCAAATATAAACACAAACGATAGATAGATAGATAGATAGATCAAATATAAACACAAACGATAGATAGATCAAATATAAACACAAACGATAGATAGATCAAATATAAACACAAACGATAGATAGATCAAAAATAAACACAAACGATAGATAGATCAAATATAAACACAAACGATAGAAAGATAGATCAAATATAAACACAAACGATAGAAGGATAGATAGATCAAATATAAACACAAACGATAGAGAGATAGATAGATCAAATATAAACACAAACGATTGATAGAGAGATAGAACAAATATAAACACAAACGATAGTTAGATAGATAGATAGATCAAATATAAAAACAAACGATAGATAGATAGATCAAATATAAAAACAAACGATAGATAGATAGATCAAATATAAAAACAAACGATAGATAGATAGATCAAATATAAAAACAAACGATAGATAGATCAAATATAAAAACAAACGATAGATAGATAGATCAAATATAAAAACAAACGATAGATAGATAGATCAAATATAAACAAAACGATAGATAGACAGATAGATCAAATATAAACAAAACGATAGATAGATAGATAGATCAAATATAAAAAAGAATAGATACATAGATCAAATATAAACACAAAAGATAGACAGATAAAATATAAACACAAACGATAGATAGATAGATCAAATATAAACACAAACGATAGAGAGATAGGTTAGATCAAATATGAATACAAACGATAGATAGATAGATCAAATATAAACACAAACGATAGATAGATAGATAGATCAAATATAAACACAAACGATAGATAGATCAAATATAAACACAAACGATAGATAGATCAAAAATAAACACAAACGATAGATAGATAGATCAAATATAAACACAAACGATAGATAGATAGATCAAATATAAACACAAACGATAGAAAGATAGATCAAATATAAACACAAACGATAGAAGGATAGATAGATCAAATATAAACACAAACGATAGACAGATAGATAGATCAAATATAAACACAAACGATTGATAGAGAGATAGAACAAATATAAACACAAACGATAGTTAGATAGATAGATAGATCAAATATAAAAACAAACGATAGATAGATCAAATATAAACAAAACGATAGATAGATAGATCAAATATAAACACAAACGATAGATAGATAGATTGATCAAATATAAACAACGATAGATAGATAAATTGATCAAATATAAACAACGATAGATAGATTGATCAAATATAAACACAAACGATAGATAGATAGATTGATCAAATATAAACACAAACGATAGATAGATAGATTGATCAAATATAAACACAAACGATAGATAGATAGATCAAATATAAAAACAGACGATAGATAGATAGAGAGATAGATCAAATATAAACACAAACGATAGATAGATAGATCAAATATAAACACAAACTATTGATAGATAGAAAGATCAAATATAAACTCAAATTAAAGATAGACAAAAAGATCAAATATAAACACAAACGATAGATAGATAGATAGAACAAAAATAAACACAAACGATAGGTAGATAGATAGATAGATAGATTGATACATAGATACATAGATAGAAAGATAGACAAAATATAAACAAAAACAAAGGTAGATAGATCAAATATAAACAAAAACAATAGATAGATAGATAGATAGATCAAATATAAACACAAACGATAGATAGATAGATAGACAGATAAATACATAGATAGAAAGTTGAACCAAATATAAACACAAACGATAGATAGATAGATCAAATGTAAACACAAACGATACATAGATAGATCAAATATAAACACAAATGATAGAGATAGATAGATCAAATATAAAAACAAACGATACATAAGTAGATCAAATATAAACACAAACGATACATAGATAGATAGATCAAATATAAACAGAAACGAGAAATAGATAGATCAAATATAAACACAAACGATAGAAAGATAGATAGATAGATCAAATATAAACACAAACGATAGAAATAGAGATAGATAGATCATATATAAACACAAACGATAGATAGATAGATCAAATATAAACACAAACTATAGATAGAGAGATCAAATATAAACACAAACTATAGATAGATAGAGAGATCAAATATAAACACAAACTATAGATAGATAAAAAGATCAAATATAAAAACAAAACAAAAGATAGATAGATAGGATAGGTAGATAGATCAAATATAAACACAAACGTTGATAGATAGATTCATAGATCAAATATAAACAAAAAACGATAGATAGATAGACCAAATATAAACACAAACGATAGATAGATAGATAGATTGATACATAGATACATAAATAGAAAGATAGACCAAATATAAACACAAACAAATGTAGATAGATCAAATATAAACAAAAACGATACATAGATAGATAGACAGATAAATACATATATAGATAGATAGACAGATCAAATATAAACAGAAACGATAGATAGATAGATCAAATGTAAACACAGACGATAGATAGATACATAGATCAAATATAAACACGAACGATCGATAGATAGATAGATCAAATATAAACACAAACGATAGTTAGATAGAGAGATAGATCAAATATAAACACAAACTATATAAAGATAGATAGATCAAATATAAACACAAACGATAGATAGATAGAGAGATCAAAAATAAACACAAACGATAGATAGATAGACCAAATATAAACACAAACGATAGATAGATAAATAGATACATGCATAGATCACATTTAAAGCCAAACGATAGATAGATAGATCAAGTATAAACACAAACGATAGATAGATTAAATATAAACACAAACGATAGATAGATCAAATATAAACACAAACGATACATCAAATATACACATAAACGAAAGATACATGGATCAAATACAAACACAAACGATAGATACATATATCAAATATAAACACAAAAGATAGATAGATAGATCAAATACAAATATAAACGAAAGATAGATAGATCAAATACAAACACAAACGTAAGATAGATAGATCAAATACAAACACAAACGATAGATAGATAGATCAAATAAAAACACAAACGATAGATAGATAGATCAAATAAAAACACAAACGATAGATAGATAGATCAAATACAAACACAAACGATAGATAGATAGATCAAATACAAACACAAACGATAGATAGATAGATCAAATACAAACACAAACGATAGATAGATAGATCAAATATAAACACAAACGGTCGATCGATAGATATATAGATAGATCAAATATGAACACAAACGATAGACAGATAGATCAAATATAAACACAAACGATAGTTAGATAGATAGATAGATAGATGAAATCTAAACACAAACGATAGATAGAGATAGATGAAATATAAACACAAACGATAGATAGAGATAGATGAAATATAAACACAAACGATAGAAAGATAGATAGAACAAATATAAACACAAACGATAGACAGATAGATAGATCAAATATAAACACAAACGATGGATAGATAGATATATAGTTAGATCAAATATAAACACAAACGATAGATAGATAGATCAAATACAAATACAAGCGATAGATAGATAAATAGATACATAGATAGATCACATATAAACCCAAACGATAGATAGATCAAATATAGACACAAACTATAGATAGATCAAATATAAATACAACCGATAGATAGATCAAATATAAACACAAACGATAGATCAAATATAAAAAAAAGATAGATAGATCAAATACAAACACAAACGATAGATAGATAGATCAAATATAAACACAAACGAGAGACAGATAGATCAAATATAAACACAAACGATAGAAAGATAGATAGATAAATCAAATATAAACACAAGCGATAGATAGATGGATCAAATATAAACACAAAAGATAGATAACTAGATCGAATATAAACACAAACGATAGATAGATAGCTAGATAGATCAAATGTAAACACAGACGATAGATAGAGAGATAGATCAAATATAAACACAAACGATAGATAGATACATAGATCAAATATAACCACAAACGATACATAGAGAGGTAGATCAAATATAAACACGAACGATAGATAGATAGATCAAATATAAACACAAAAGATACATAAATAGATAGATCAAATATAAACACAAACGAGAGATAGATAGATCAAATATAAACACAAACGATAGATAGATACATAGATCAAATATAAACACAAACGATTGATAGATAGATAGATCAAATATAAACTCAAACGATAGATAGACAGATCAAATATAAACACAAACGATAGATAGGTAGATCAAATATAAACACAAACGATAGAAAGATAGATAGATCAAATATAAGCACAAACGATAGACAGATACATAGATCAAATATAAACACAAACGATAGATAGATAAATAGATACATAGATAGATCAACTATAGACCCAAACGATAGATAGATAGATCAAGTATAAACACAAACGATAGATAGATCAAATATAAAAACAAACGATAGATAGCTCAAATATAAACACAAAAGATAGATAGATAGACCAAATACAAACACAAACGATAGATAGATAGATCAAATACAAACACAAACGATAGATAGATAGTTCAAATACAAATTCAAACGATAGATAGATAGATCAAATACGAACACAAACGTTAGATAGATAGATAAAATATAAACACAAACGAGAGATAGATAGATCAAATATAAACACAAACGATCGATCGATAGATAGATACATAGACAGATAGATCAAATATGAACAAAAACGATAGATAGATACATAGATCAAATATGAACACAAACGATAGATAGATAGATAGATAGATCAAATATAAACACAAACGATAGAAAGATAGATAGATCAAATATAAACACAAACGATAGATAGACAGATAGATCAAATATAAACACAAACGATAGTTAGATAGATAGATAGATAGATACATGAAATATAAACACAAACGATAGATAGAGATAGATGAAATATAAACACAAACGATAGAAAGATAGAACAAATATAAACACAAACGATAGATAGATATATAGTTAGATCAAATATAAACACAAACGATAGATAGATAGATCAAATACAAATACAAGCGATAGATAGATAAATAGATACATAGATAGATCAAATATAAACCCAAACGATAGA